>BTHU01000014.1:69439054-69571554 GCA_036184795.1 Tokudaia tokunoshimensis | reverse complement strand
TGAAGTCTTGGGGACAGAAAGCTCTGAGGGTCTAGCAGACAACCTCAGGATTGCCCTGGATCCCACTCTGCTGTAGGCTGGAATCCCACCCTCCTGTTCTTACATGGTGTGATGGTTTGTATATGTTTGGCCCAGGGAGTGGGACTATTAGGAGGTGGGGCCTTATGGAGTAGGTGTGTCACTGTGGGCGTGGGCTAAGGAACCTCAGCTGCCTAGAAGCTATTCTTCTTCTAGCAGCTTTCAGATGAAGATGTAGAACTCTCAGCTCCTCCTGCACCATGCCTGCCTGGATGTTGTCATGTCCCTGCCTTGATGATAATGGACTGAATCTGTAGGCCATCCCCAATTAAATGTCTTTATAAAAGTTGCCTTGGTCATAGAGTCTCTTCACAGCAGTAAAACCCTAACTAAGACACATGGAAGGGCTTGTGATGACAAATGCCTTGTTCCTGGGCTCCCTCTGAGCATGCCCTCTGGCCTCAAGTACTCCAGTGCTCCCTCCATAGGGCTCATAGCGCCATTCTTTGGCTGTGCTTACACCTTTCAGGCTGTGCTCCCCCCTCCTCCTGGCACTATGGGTAACAGCTAATGGATTCGACCTTTGTCCTTTCTACTACCACAGTGTCATCTTACTGCCTGCCTGACCTTACCTTAAGGAGACCTGGGAACTCCCTCTCTATTAGTGTCTCCACCCACCACCCCACACCCCCCCACCCCAGCTTCCAATCGCTGCCCTTGATGATTGCATACCTGTTGAAGACTTTGATGATTGAACAAAATGGCGGTCTCCAGCTCTGTCATGGTGCTGGTATGGGCCTTCCTTCCTCTCAGATCCTTTTTGGCTCTTTTTAGCCAAAGACAACTACTTTAGGTGTGTTGGACATAACCCTGTGGCCATCAGTCACATAGGGCCACGCCCCAGGTCCCCAGTGTTCTGACTGGACTCCACCCCCACAGTCACCTGGCTACAGCCAAGTTTGCCTCGCCCCACAGTTACCTGGCAACAGTCAGGTAGCCCGGCTCACTATAAAAGGGGCTGCGTGACCCCTCCTCGCTCTCTTGCCCAAGCTCTTTTGTCCTCTTTTCTTCTCTTACTCTCCCTTGTCTCTTGCCCCCCATCCCCCTCTCTCCCCATTCTCTTTCCACGTGGCCATGGCCGGCTCTAACTTCTCTATTCTTTCTCTCTTTACTTTTCTCTTTTCTTTCCCCCTACTTTTCTATAATAAAGCTTTAAAATCATGGGCTGTCTCTTCTTATCTAGATCTGCCGTTTTGGAGCAATGGGAGAGGCTTCTCAGCGTTCCCAGCAGAAAGGACCAAAGACTCCCCCGCCCGGCCGGGCTTCCTTCACAGGGACACGGGCCCGCACTAGAACGGGCTTACGTAGATGGAAACCCCATAGCCCTTTTTAAGTAGCCCCATACTAACAGAGTAGGATGGTCAACAGCTCTGTCCTTCACCGTTTGTTCAACCAGATCCAAAAGAAGGCATGGCTGTGACCCTCTCTGCAATTCGCCCCTGGGAGGGTCTAACTGTGCTACGTGGCCCCTTGGAGTCATCTTTGAATCATAGCAGGGACCTCCCTACTATGTTAGAGGTGCTAGCATTTAGGTCAACTCGAGAAGTGTCTGAGAGGGAACAACGGGCGGGTAAAGAACAGAGCAGCCTGTCCCTCAGAGGAGCAGTTTATACCTCAACCCCATTTGCGCCCGGCAGCCCCTGCCCTGCTACCGTAGTGGTGACTGTCCGAGGTACATCCACACAAGGACGCGGGGTAGCAGGGCGGGGGTCTGTGCCATGGGGCTTTTCAAGGCCAGAAGAAAGGTCCAACCCTAGGATGGGCCATTTTCCTGGAGCCTTGGGCAGTTGGGGCAGAAATGGGAGCAGTAGAGGTGAGGGGCCAGTGTCCTGGTCTCGCTGCTGCCTGGACAGGCTAGGGAAAGTCCGCAGTTAGATGAGAGAACTGCGGCCTCTCTACAGAGGAAAGGCCCCAACCAAGCCTCCAGCTCCATTGGCTCTTAGATGGAGCAAAGGTCATTAACTCTGGCAGTCTTGCAGCTGGACAGCACAGTGAAGCCCTGCCCCCCACCCCAGGTCTGTGACAGATGGCACTCCTCTGATGCAAGGATAATTGTTGCCTAGGTTACTTCTGCTTCTGCTTCCAGAGTTGACTCTTCACTCAGCCCCAGGCATCTGCCTGACTGTGGAAGAGAGAGGTCAGCATCTCTCTACCTTTCCTCTCTCAGCCTTTGGGTCAGATCCTGGTCAGTTCTGCACGTAGACACATTGGTCACCAAGAAATGTCTAGAACTGGAATATGTGGTTAGCATGACCTAGTCTTGACCAGTCTTTCTCTTTCTCTTCCAGGCTAAAGACACCTACTGAATTATCTAGGTCATTAAAGAAATCAAAAGAGCTGGCCGAGATTCTCACAGATCCCCACTGACTCCCCTGCAGGGCTTAAATACCTCACACCTCCATTAGCCTACCCATCTCTCTCCTCATTCCTATCCCTTATCTGGGATCCTCAACCCGCCCTGGAGCCAAGGCGTTGGTTTGGGAGCAATGCTCTGGTCACTGAAAGAGATCTTTCTTTTCTTTCTCTCCAGCTCACAGCACACTCAAATGTTGGCTTCTCCACAGAATATGAACTTTCATGCCTGGGTTTGATGAGCGCTTCACAAAATTATAAAAAAAAAAAACAACCAAAACGAAACCTCCCAGATATATGGGAGCAAAAGTTCAAAACCAACCTTTGCTCTGTCTATTATCCCAGCATCCCTGCCACAGCCAGCTCTGGGTTGTCTTGATATACATCCTGTTTCTCATCTTCCAGATGTTGGGAATGTTGGCTAGGTAGAGACGTCTACCCTCCTAGTGCAGGTATGGTTTCATACACACACACACACACACACACACACACACATACACACACACACCACCACCACCACCACCACCACCACCACACATACACACACAAAGACATACCACACACACTCACACACAGATACACATGCCACACACACACACACACAGAGAAACATACCACACATACAGACACACTGAGAGACACAGACACACAGACACACACACACACACACACACACACACACACACACACACACATGTGCGCGTGCATGCTAAATTGCCTGAGATGCTTTTCCTGGAGCCAAGGCCTGTATGTTTTTTCTTCTCCACTCTTTCTTTTTGTTTTTTCTTTCTTTAAAAAAGATTTATTTATTGTTATATCTAAGTACACTGTAGCTATCTTCAGACACACCAGAAGAAGGCATCAGATTTTATTACAGATGGTTGTGAGCCACCATGTGGTTGCTGGGATTTGAACTTAGGACCTTTAGAAGAACAGTCAGTGCTCTTAACCGCTGAGCCATCTCTCCAGTCCCATCCTCTACTCTTTCAACTGAGGGTAAGCAACAGGAACACACTTCCCCAGGCTGCAAAGTTGGGACAGAACCCATAAAAAAATCTGTCACCTACCTCCTTACCAGAAAGCTTTTTCTTAACTGATATCAGTTCTCCCACCAGCCTGGAGACACAGGCAGAGAAAACCTGGCCATGTTATGGGTGCTGTAAGGTGTACTGGCTAGTTTTACACCAACTTGACACAGCTAGAGTTATCTAAGAAAAGGGGACCACAATTGAGAAAATGTCTCAATAATATTGGCCTGTAGGCAAGTCTGTAGGGTGTTGTCTTAATTAGTGATGGACATGGCAGGGCCCAGTCCACTGTGGTTGTTGCCTCCCTTGGGCTGGTGGCTCTACTGTGTATAAGAAAGCAGGCTGATCAAGCCATAGGGAGCAATCCAGTAAGCAGTGTTCTTCCATGGCCTCTGCTTCAGTTCCTGCCCTGGTTTCCCTCTGTGATGGAGTGTGACATGAGAGCTGTAAGCTGAAATAAATTTTTCTCCCTAAATAGCTTTTGTTACCTCACAACAATAGAAACCAAAACACAGAGAGATTCCTGAAGGTCAGACAGGCCTCCTCTTAGGGTGGCATGGCTCACAGATGCAGAAGCTGGGGCTGTGATTTAATCTGCCCTTTACCTCCTCTTACCTATGCCAGGGTCAGAGGCAGACTGTGGGAAGGGAAGACCAGAGATGCTGCCTTCCCTCTGACTGGCTGACAGCCATTATGTATTCAGTGCTCTGCTCTTTGACTAAGTATGAGATGCCTAGGGAGGTGGGATGCCTTGGCAGCATCCCAAGGCAAGAACACCATCCTTGACACGGCCAATAGAGAAGAAGTGGTTATTCATATGTCTGTCTCAGCACCCAGAGTGTGCTGAAGGAGACTGGGACAACATCGCCCATCTTGAGAGGACTGTTGTTCATGCAGTGAGCATTGGGTTGGGGAGGGGGCGCAGCTGTCATCAAGGCTGCCTTTGGTCAGGAAGAAGCAAGGCATGACAGATCAGCCCAAGATGCAAAGCAGTGAGCTGTCCCAACAGTGAGATCTTCCTTAGGTTGTCAACTGTCCACAAAGGGCTGTATGGGGCCAGGTGGGCAGGCAGCCTATGTGGAAGCCTGCCCCAGCTTATTGGAACACTTTCCTAGGATACCCTGGAGGAAGGGTCTATACCACATGACTCATGAGCCCACAGTTATCCACTAAGGAACTTGGGTACACAAAATCGCACCAGGAGGGGTTAGAGAGATAGCTTACTGGTTAAGAGTGCTCGTTGTGCAATATGAGAACCAGAGTTGAGATCCTAGTGTCCATATAACAAGCTGAGGGTCCTGTACATTCCCTGCATGTAACCCCAACTCTGAGGAAGGCTGAGGGGGGAAATCACTGGGGCTTGTCGAATTCTAGTCTGGCCCAGAAAATATAATCCCCAGGTTCAGGGAGATGCATTGCCTCAGACAGATGAAGGATGCTAGAGTTGATACCCGATGCCTTCTTTCTTCTACCTATGTGTGTGCTGACGGGCACATCACCACACACACATGTATCTACTCACACATGTAAATACAAATATGCACATATAAGTAAATAAAGAGTTTTCAGAAAAGATCACACCAGGAAAAGGACTGAGCGGCATGGGAAAGGTTAGTGGGACAGGCCTGGTCTACAAGAAGAGAATTGAGCTGCATCTGGAGATCCCATGCAGGGCTGGGAACACTTTCGTCCTCAGAGTTCAGAACATTTGTTCAGAGAAAGTAGAGTGGGAAGGAACACATGGGCCTTGACTAGAATGTTCTGGAGGGATGTATAGATACATATGATGAAGATTCTTGCTCCTGTACCCCTGACTGTGACTTCAGAGAATGGAGTGAAGGCTTAGGTCCACTGATCCAAGGAAAACTAGGCCACTGTGAGATTTGTGGGGCTCAGTGTGACGCTTGGGCCTGGCATAAGGCTGGGGATGGTTTGAATCTGTATCATTTCTCGGGGGCTTGTTTTTTTTTTAATTAAAAATTTAAATTTATTATATGTGTATGGGTGTTTTGATTACATGGATGTCTGTGTACCATGTGCCCTTGGTGTGTGCAGAAGCCAGAAGGTGGCTTCGGATCCTTCGGTTATGAGCTCCTATGTGGGTGCTGGGAATGAGATTCTGCTCTCAACTGCTGAGCCGCCCCTCCAGCCCCAACAGACTAATGCTTTGAATGCCTGCTTCCCTGCTTGTTCCTCAGTGGCTGGTGCTGTTCTGGGAGGTTATTGAACCTTCAGGAGGTGAGACCTAGCTGGTAGAGATGTGTGTCTGGTGGCAGGCTTGAAGGTTGTATCCTAGCCTCACTGCTTCCCGCTCTGCTCCAGTGCACGGGTGGCTCCATACACACTCCGCCATCACAAACTCTGGCACAATGGACCAAGGCCCTACAAGACTGTGAGCCAAAACACATGCTTATTTCTACATTTTTTTTTTCAAAATAAAATTTATAAAAAAATAAATGTTTCCTTTTTCATGTTATTTGTCAAGTTTTCTGGCCACACAGATAGATGCAGAAGCAGAAAATCGGTGTCAAGAGTGTTCTCGTGGCTTTGAATAAGTGTAATGACCCTGCGCTTCTTAGGAAATCTGGAAGAATTAGAGATTATAGAGTTCTAGGACGCTGTCGGCAGAGCTCAGCGGACTTTTCTGGTGGGAGTGTGGAATAGCAGAATGTTAACACAAATTCAGAGCGTTACGGCCACATTCATGAGGTTTTTGATGGGAACATGGACTCTGGAAGTGGACTGGAGACCCTTCCTGTGACATGCCAGCAGGGAGCTGGTCTATGTTTAGTCTGTGTCTTGAAGTTTTGTGTGAGGCTTAACTCAAAAGTCACAGGGTACTTCAGTTGGCAGAGGAGGTTTCTAAACAGCTCAGCAGCCAGCCCCTGACGTGATTGTCGGTGGCAGCTTTCAGCCAGCTTTACAGTGGGCAGTGAGAGCAAGAGAGAAGAGCAAGGTATGAAAGGGCCCAGTGTGGCCAACGGAGGCATGCAGGGGGGCTGCTGTGACGCAGGGGGGCTGCTGTGACGCAGGGGGGCTGCTGTGATGCAGGGGGGCTGCTGTGACGCAGGGGGGCTGCTGTGACACAGGGGGGCTGCTGTGACGCAGGGGAGATCACGTGATGAGAAGCACCACCGAAAAGGAGCCCAGGGAGGAATGTACACTGGAGCAGCAGGACAGGCCATACCACCCCTCATCCCCACACCCTACCCCCAACCCTCACCACCCCAATCCCTCACCCCACCCTACCCCATCCCACTCTCACCCCACCTCCTATCCCCACCTGATTCCATACCCCCACCCCACCTTACCCCAAACCCTCACTCCACCCCGCCTTTCGCCCCCACCCACCCCTTACCCCAACCCTTACCACCCAAATCTCTCACCCCACACCACACCCCACCCTCACCCAACTTTCCCCTAACACCTATCCCCACCCTACCCCACATCCCTACCCCACCTCATCCCACACCCCCATCCCACCCTACTCAAACTTCACCCTACCCCTACCCCCACCCTCACCCCCACCCCCACCACAAACATGGCCATGGGCCCTATCTTAGTTACTTTACCATCACCATGACAAAACACCATGAACAAAGCAACTTATAAAAGAAGGTATTTGATTTAGGACCCGTGTTTCCAGGGGGTTAGAGCCTATGACCATCACAGCAAGAAGCATGGTAGTAGACAGGAAGGCGTGACACTGGATTGATCAGTAGCTGAGAGCTCACTTCTGATGCATAGCCATGAGGCAGAGAAAAAGAGAGCTTACAGGGTCTGGCATGGGCCTTTGAAACCTCAGAGCCCATCCTCCAGTGACACACCTCCTCCACCAAGGCCACACCTCCTAAACCTTCCCAAACAGTTCCACCAACTACAGCCAAGGCATTCAAATACATGAATGTATTGGGGCCATCCTCATTCAAAGCTCCACCCCTCCCCACAGTGATGGCTTGAAGCCAGAATGCATTCTTCCTCCCTTAAGTTGTTTCTGGGCGTGTTTTGGTCACGGGGCAGCAGAGGGAGGTCAGAGGCCTGCTCACCTCCAACTACTCACCCCTCAGTGACCTCCACCGACACAAGTGCCACTGAGTTCTCTGTCCTCCAGGCTGTCCCTCACTCTGATTCCTGAAGAGTTTCAGATCACACTACTTTAGAAGCAGTCATTGCCTGGGAGCCTGTCAGAGATGCCCAGAGCATGTTCTTAAACTCCAGGACCAGAGCTGCCCTTGAAACTGTCCAAGCCTGGACCACACTTTAGTTTTGAATGGTACAGCCCTAGAGGCTGGGCAGAGCCAGATGCAGCCACAGAGCATGACTGCCTTGGCTATTGGTATTCATTTTAAAAACTAAAAATTATTTTTTAATCAAATGAGCAGATAAACCAGGTGGTGGTGGCACACACCTTTAATCCCAGTACTCAGGAGGCAGGTGGAGGCAGGAGGCAGAGACAGGAGGCAGAGGCAGGAGGATCGATCTCTGAGTTCCAGGCCAGCCTGGTCTACAGAGTGAGTTCCAGGACAGTCAGGGCTGCACAGAGAAACCCTGTCTTGAAACAATCAAACAAACATGCTCCAAGATGAATGTTCCAAGAGCACAGCAGTACATCACTGGGCTCCAGGACACTCCCACACCAGGTGTTCCCCAGAGGACAAGGGTCCTCAGTGGGGGCAGTAGAGGCTCACAGATCACACTCAGCTCTCTGCCAGGTCAAGGGAAGACTTTTGCCTTCACCGCCTATTCTTGCCCTCCACAGGCCTTCGTTATCGCTCATTGTGATTACTTTATTTATCTAACGCATTGTCAGGCTTCTTAGGCCATCTGGACTTTGGCCTGCCCTTCACTGTCCCCTCTGCTGGGTAATCTGTTAGGTGCTCTGCTCTAGCCTAGACCTGGCGTCACCAGGTCTGGAAGCTTTCCCACTTTTCACTTTCTAGAGTGGTTCCCTGTGAGGATGGGAGGCGGCTCTAAGCAAGAGCTCAGGCCTCCAAAGGCCTCCCTGGAGCCTCAGCTGCACCTTCTCTGTGCAGTCTGTGACCTCCTACTGTGCATCACAGCCTACACACACCACCACACCCCCCACTCCCCACCCCCGCTCTGTCCTGCTAAGGCTCCTCAGAGTATCCCCAGCCCTTCACCTGCTGTCTAGGTCACTCAGGTTCCAGAAACTGCCTCCCCTGACCTTGAATTCCCATGCTTCCCTTGGTTTTATGTTAACCTGGGTTGATCCACCTGCCTGGAACACTTTTTTACTTGGATGTATTCTCCACATATCTACCTTCACTCAAAGGTCACTGTGTCCAACATGTCACCTGACCATTCTACATAAACTGTAATGTCTGTCCCCTTCTCTTCCTCCTTTGTAGCCCCACATGTTCTTTCCTCAGAACTTCCTGTTCGCTGGGACAATCATTTCCTGTTTCTTTCACCCAGGAGTTTTTGTTTTGAGACTGGGTCTCACCTCATGTAGCCCAGGCTGGTCTTGAAGTTCTTAAGTTAGTGGAGGATGACCTTGAATTCCTAATTCACCTTTGAGCATCTATCTGTTCACTGTCAAAGTGTCTGTCCCCATGGGTCTGCAATATGGCCATCAATTTATGGCCTACCAGACCACTGGGTCACTAAGAACTCTTTGGAAAATTTTTCTTCACCTTGGAATTCTCTGATGATTCTCACATGATTGGTGGCCCGACAGACGTTCAAATGCTGATACGTTCAGGAGGTCTGTCTCACTCTGAGATCTGTGTTTCCTCTTCCTCTTGACCTCTCAGAGGAGAGAATTCAGTTGAGAGACAGACACGGGTTGAGAGACATAATTATTTAGCAAATCGAGCCAAGCATTCCAAACAGAGACTGGAGTAGCTGCTCCCAGGTGGGGTAACAGTTCAGTGGGTTGTGCATTTTGAATTTAAAGAAGTTTTTTTTTTTTGTTTTTGTTTTTCGAGGCAGGGTTTCTCTGTGTAGCCCTGGCTGTCCTGGAACTCACTCTGTAGACCAGGCTGGCCTCGAACTCAGAAATCCGCCTGCCTCTACCTCCCAAGTGCTGGGATTAAAGGCATGCGCCACCACTGCCTGGCTTAAGGAAGGTTTTATGAATATTTTTTAGGCGGGCGGTGTTCATGAGGTAAGGTGATCTTTTTGTCCCTCTCAAATCATACTGGACCATGTTTTTCTCTTAGGTTATTTTCCCCACCCCCACCCCAACTCCCATGATCCTCTAGAAAAGCTCACAAAGGGGAGAGGGTAAAACAAGTCACACGGTAAATGATACCACAGTGAAGCTGAGTTCATCTGAGGTTGTGGTCCCTGCGTGAATGCCTGTGTGGGGAAATGACTAGAGCCTTTACTTTTCTGATATCATCTGTATCATTGTAAAATCCTCAAGGACATTAACCACAAAGGGACATTCTGTCCATTGGGAGGCACAGTGACCACGGACACAATCGCAGTTTTCTTGCTTATCTCATCTCTAACTCTCTGGCGACAGTGAGGGCCTTGGACTGAGCTCACTCTGTCTGTCAGTTAAAACTGTCTGCCCTAAGGTTAAGACATTCCATGATTTAAAGACCAGAGCCTATTGTGAAAGCAGGAGAGGAGGCTTTTTTTTGGCTTTACAATAGCTTGCCTGCCTGTTCAAACAAGACCAGACTTGAGCCGCATTGCTCCCAGTCCCAAACCTGTCTACTTTCTACCTAACTCCAACACTTCTCCATGTCAGGTAACTCACCAGGTAGGTCACATGTGTATGCCACCTAACATGCTAAAAACATATAGTAAAACGAAACCCTGC
This sequence comes from Tokudaia tokunoshimensis, assembly GCA_036184795.1. Taxonomy (NCBI): domain Eukaryota; kingdom Metazoa; phylum Chordata; class Mammalia; order Rodentia; family Muridae; genus Tokudaia; species Tokudaia tokunoshimensis. Next base: position 69,561,303 of record BTHU01000014.1, on the reverse strand, counting down.
TTCTTTCCTTTGGGCTGGCACTAAGTCCCACAGCTCATAGCCCACCCCTCTCCACACCCAAGATCCCCTGGTTCTTCTCAAGCTTTCCTGAAGTAGCAACATCTACATCTACCTTCTCACCTGTAGACCCTGTCCTCAAATTCCAGCAGGAAGCATTTTAAAAACAAATCAGGGGCTGGGGAGATGGCTTAGTGGGTGAAGGTGCCTGAGGCCAAGCCTCTGGGCCAGAGAAAGATGCTTGGAGCCCACACGGTAGAGGGCAAGAACTGACTTCTACAAGTTGTCCTCTGATCTCTATGTGCACACCTTGACACTCTCACACCCCCTTCACACACACAAAATAAATTTAAAAAAAAATAAAAAAGAAACATACAATGAAATGTGTGTGGGTGTGGGTGTCTGTGTGTGTCTGTCTCTCTGTGTTTGTGTGTGTGTGTGTCTCAGTTAATAAAGTGCTTCCTGTGTGAGCATCTGAGTTCAGATTCCCCAGTGTTGGGTCCTAAGGAAACTCCAAAAGGCAGTCCAAATATCCAGAAAGGCGCTCAACCTGTGCTTAGGAGGTCTGGAGGCTAGATAAGAGTCAGCATTCCTCAGGAACTAAAGGAGTCACTTCCTTACCTCTGGCAGAAGGGACAAATGGCCACCTGTGGTACCTATCAGCACATCAAAGCCCGTGCTGGCTCCAGGCTCCATCGGTGTCACAAAGACTACTTTCAAAGTCCAAGCTCCCAGCCTCCCTTCTTACCTCCTCCCAACCCTAAACTCCCTCCTGCTCAAGGGCTTCCCTTTCCACAGATACTCATTCTCCTGTGTGTCTCCACCCTCCACCCCCTCCCATCCTCCTCACTCTCTCCCTCCCCCTCTTGCTCTCTCGCCCTCTTTCACCCTGCTGCTTCTCTCACTGTGTTTTCCCTGTTCGCTTTCCTCTGTTACACCCCCTCTCACAGCCCTGGCCTTGTCCAGTCTGCTGACCATGGTCAGTCTACTCCTTTCCCTTTCTGCTCTGGGCTTTTCCAGATGCCTCTGGCTGTTCTCTCTCATATCTGTTGTGATGATAAAAAGATAAAAGCAGCGGTATTAAGATATGTTCTATGGGAGTGTGGTGAGGTGTGGGGGAAGGGGATGCCTCAGCAGGCCCATGCCAAGGCATCTCTTCCCCCTGAGGGACCAGGCACACGATGGTATAGCATAGAATAGAGTTTATTCAGGACATGGGGAGGGGAGTTTAGAGGGTAGTAGAAGCAGAGAAAGGCAGAGAGAGAGAGAGAGAGAGAGAGAGAGAGAGAGAGAGAGAGAGAGAGAGAGAGAAGAGAGAGGGGAGAGAGAGGAGGGGGCAAGTAGCCCCTCTTATAGTGGGCCAGGCCTACCTAGCTGTAGCCAGGTAATTGTGGGGAGGAGCATACCAGACTGTTGCCAGGTAACTGTGGGGTGGAGCTTAGAATCCTAAAGGTATCTACAATGAAAGCCTTCCCCTTCCCCATTCCACGCAGCAGTCATTGGTCACTTTCCACACTTGGCATCCATGTAAATAGCCAGGTGCAGCAGCAGCACACAGCTATAACCCTACTACCTGGAGCTGGCTGGCCAGCCTTGGCAGATAGATAGATGATCTCCAGGCTCAGGGAGAGACCCTGTTTCAGAAAGTAAGATAGCAAGCCTAGGGAGATGGATTAGTGGACAAGAATACTTGCTATGCACGCAAGGGAACATGAATTCAAATCACCAGCACCCATTTGACACATAGTCACACCTGCTTGTAATCCTGTGCATGCTGCTCCCCCACACCTGCCCCCCCCCCCAATGCACAGTCAGGGCAGAAACAAACAGAAAATGGGAGCTTGCCTGCCAGTTGGTCTAATCAAAACAGTTTTGGGTTCAGGGAGAGATCTTGTCTCAAAATAAATAAGGTGCCAAGCAATAGAGGAAGGCACTGATGGCCTCCTTTGACTTCCACATATGTGTATTGGCATGTGCATTCCTACACTCACATGTGTGTACCACACACACACACGCACACACACACACTAAGTGGTAGACCTCAAACCTGAGACAAACCATAACTGCCTATTTAAATATATCAACGTAGACCTGGCCACTGGGTTCTCCCAGCATCTCTCAGCCCCTACCAGTTAAAGGGTACAGCTGGCATATGTCTCCTACCCTGAACTCCAAAGACTGGGCTGCCATTCTCCTGCTCATCCTATATAATCCAACCATTTGGCTCTCCTGGTCTCCTGCCCCTCTCTCCCTTCCCTCCCCTCCCCTTCCATCTTCCCCTCCCCTCCCCTCCCCTCCCCTCCCTTCCCCTCCCCTCCCCTCCTCTCCTCTCTGCTCCTCTCTCCTCTCTTTCCCTCCTCCCCTCTCCTCTCCTCTTTCCTCTCCTCCCCTCCCCTTCCCTCCTCCCCTCCCCTTCCCTCTCCTCTCTTCCTCTCCTCTCCTCTCCCCTCCCCTCCTTCTCCCTCCCCTCCCCTCTCCTCTCTTCTCCCCTCCCTCCTCTCCTCTCCCCTCCTCTCCTCTCTTCTCCCCTCCCCTCCTCTCCTCTCCTCTCCTCTCTTCTCCCCTCCTCTCTCCTCCCTCCCCTCTTCTCTCCTCTCCTCTCCTCTCCACAAACAGCCCAGCTCAGGGTCATGTTCACTCTGGACTCTCCCAGATGTCTCTATCTCTGGCTATGCTCTCTGTCTGTCTACAATAAACCTTCTCCTGCACTCCTCAACTTGGTGGCCCTGACCCTTGCCTTGCTGCTCAGAAAGACCCCCACAATCTGTGTCATGTGCTCCATGAACATGCCCATTCCCCCACTTGATCACGCCCCACAGCCACACCTGCTCATAGTCCTGTCCCCGGACCACTCCCTGTGGGTCCTGTAGATTGAGCTCCTGTTGTCAGGTGTGGGAGCAGGGGCTTTTACCCACTAAGCTATCTCATTGGCTCCTACTTATTTTTGTGTGCACGTGCATGTACTGTGTGTATGTGTATGTGTGTGCATACATGCACTGTGTGTACATGTGTTGTGTATACATGTGCTTGTGTGTGCATCTGCTGTATGCATGTGCTGTGTCTGTGTGTGCATGTGCTGTGAGTGCATCTACTGTGTGTGTGTATGCACGTTCTGTGTGTCTGTGCATGTTCTGTATGCATGTGCTGTGTGGGCACGTGCAGACATATCATCAACTTTTTAAAAACATTTATTTATTTTTATGTGAATAAATGTTTTGCCTGCACGTATGCATGTGTACCATGTGTGTCTTCAGAGGTCAGGAGAGCTATTGGATTCCGTGGTACTGGAGTTACAAGTGGTTGTGAACAGCCTTTTGGGCTCTGGGATCTAAATCTCAGCCCTCTTTGAGAGCAGTAAGTGCTCTCTGAGCCGTTGAGTCACTGAGCCGTTGCTCCAGACCCTCACCGTAGCTGACTTGTTGTACTTTGTGGGTTCTTCTTTTTCTTACTGTTTATCTCCAGCCCCCTGACCCCCAGTTTCATCCACTATCACTAGCTAGGAGAAAAAGAAAGATAAAGGGGAGAGATCTGTGAATCTAATTTTTTCTTCTTTTTTTTCTTTGAGCCTAACTACTAATAAACTGCACCCACCCCACCCCATCACACACACACACACACACACACCAATGACCAACAACAACCCACCACACTGTTTGTGGCCTTTAGCATTTATATACCCTCTGAAAAGTTCTCAGAATTTCAAATGTCTCATAGTCACAGAAACTATGTGCAGCTGGAAAAACCAGGCCTTGACTAGAGCACGAGGCAAATCATGGTCAGCTGCTGTGGACAGTCTGAAGCAGCCCCACATCCTACACCTGGGATTAACATGAAAACATATTTCTTGTTGTTTTAAAGAAACTATCTCACTTTTTCTTTTCAGACAAGATCTCTCATTGGCCTGGAGCTCACTGGTTAAGCTAGGCTGGTTGACCATGGGGCCAAAGGGATCTGCCAGTCTTCACCTCCCCAGTACTGGGGTTACAAGTGTGTACCTGTTAGAAATAGCATCTGCTGGTTCATTTTCTAAAGTGCCAGGAGTCAGCTTAGGTCCAGCTACAAATGAACAGCAAACACTAGACCCTTGCTAATTTCTCCTTGTCTAACTCCCCTCCCCCCCCCCAACATACACCCTTCCTAATGCCTGCTGGTCTAACCACCCCTCACCCTTGCTAATACTTGCTGGTTTAACTACCCCCTCCACACACACACACTTGCTAATGCCTGCTGCTCTAACCCCTCTCCCTAATTATTCTTTTTTTCAAAAAGATTTATTTATTTATTTTATGTATATGAGTACACTGTAGCTGTCTTCAGACAGACCAGAAGAGGGTGTCAGATCTCATTACATATGTTTGTGAGCCACCATGTGGTTGCTGGGAATTGAACTCAGGACCTCTGGAAGAGCAGTCAGTACTCTTAACCGCTGAGCCCGAGAACTGTGGTTTTTTTCCGTCAACAATCCACATACGACTTTTGTTGAAAATGAGCCAACAAGCAACAGAGAAAAAATAAGACCCAGGCAATGTGTAAGATTGCTCCCTCCTGATTGTTCAAAAGAGGGAGAGTCACATGCATTAGAGTTTTATTATTTTATGTATATGGGATTTGTATCTACATGTATGTCTGTATACCGCATGCGAGCCTAGTGCCCACAGAGGCCAGAAGAAAGGCATAGGAACAGCCGGAATTTAAGTTACAGAGAACTCTGAGTCAGTACATGGGTGCTGGGATCTGAACCTGGGGAATGGGACCCAGGTCCTCTGAAAGAGCAGTCACTCAGTGCTCTTACCCTCTGAGCCATCCTGCCAACCTGTTAGCATTTATAGGGATTATTCTCTGCTTCAACTAGCCTTACCTACGACCTTAGCCTGACAGGGACTTTGCAAGTCATGAAATAAACTGTCCCACTACTCTGGGTGTTCAGTGCTCTTATACGATGGTGTCACTGTGTAGACTGGTGTCACTGTCTAGAGCTGGTGTCACTGTGTAGGGTTGGTGTCACTTTGTAGGTCTAGCCTCAAATCTCAGTTTACTGAGTGCTGGGATTACCATCATGTGCTATCACATCTGGTCCATAAAACTGATTATGGTTTAATTGAGAAATTAATTATTTTATGTTAAATTCTTCTGGTAAAATGTGTACAACCTACACCCACCATTATAACCACCAGGGCAGGCTGTTCAGGAGCTTTAAGCATATCTGTGCTATCTGTCTGTCCAAGAACACTCATCTTCTTCAAAGTGGAGCTGTTCCCATTAAACATGATCTACCCAGTACAGTTCGGGTGCTGGCACACTTCATTCTCCTCTCGGCATCTATAAACTGATTGTTCTTGCTCCTGAGAAACGTGAGGTGAAATTCCCACAGAGCGCACAGGACACTGTGGAAGTGTAAATTCCGATCTTGAGCGTGCCAGCAGACGCCAGTTCTCTCTCGTTTCAGAGCTTCTGAGGCATCCAGGTAAAAGGATCCAGCCTCCATTCCCCTCACATTCCATCACTTCTCTTCTGGTAACACAGACCTACTGTCTGCCTCTAAGATGACCAGGAGCCATCACAAAATGCCCCCCACACTGTGAGCTCTAAACAACTGGTGTGTTTCTCACAGTGGGAGATCAGAGTGCCTCGAAGCTGATTTCTCCTGTCGCCTCTCTTCTGGAAGAGGTTAGAGTCCTCCTTGGTGTTCCCCCTCTTAGAAGGGACATATAGAATTAGAGCCCCACATTTATCTTCTCCTTCGGCCTCAATTTCTTCTTTAAAGAAAATATTTTTACATTTAGTCCATGTTTCTATGTATAAATATGGGAGAGGACATGGCACCTGCCACCCTGTTAGAGGAGACACCATGGGACACTAGAGCTGTGTTTAGTCACAGAGCACTTGGCAAGCACAGACCAGACCCTGGCAAGCTCACAACAACCCCACAGCGTGGGCCAGACCCTGGCAAGCTCACAGCAACCCCACAGTGTGGGCCAGACCCTGGCTAGCTCACAGCAACCCCACAGCGTGGGCCAGACCCTGACTAGAGCTCACAGCAACCCCACAGCGTGGGCCAGACCCTGACTAGCTCACAGCAACCCCACAGCGTGGGCCAGACCCTGGCAAGCTCACAGCAACCCCACAGCGTGGGCCAGACCCTGGCTAGCTCACAGCAACCTCACAGCGTGGGCCAGACCCTGACTAGCTCACAGCAGCCCCACAGCGTGGGCCAGACCCTGGCTAGCTCACAGCAACCCCACAGCATGGGCCAGACCCTGGCTAGCTCACAGCAGCCCCACAGCATGGCCTTCTGCGTCCGGCTGCTTTAACTCCACTTAGCATTCTTGTGAGCTTCGTCCGGTTGTGTGAGCTCCTTCATTCCTTTCTGTGGCCGGATGCTGTCTTGTTCCAAGAGGTGTCGATCCAGTCACCCGCTGACTGCCATCTGGGCTGTTTCCACCCTCGGGTTGTTATGAAAACTGTTGCTATAAACACGTTTTTTACTTTTGAAAGAAAACCACCAAGCTTTTCTTTTATGCTTCTTCTGCTTTGTTTGAAAACATTCTTTCCTACCCTGAGATGACAAATTTCTCCCTTTATATTCTCAAAAGTATTTACTGCTTCCTTTTTCCGAGCCACGGGGAAGGGAAGTGCTGTGGGTGTGTCTGAGGCAGGGGTCTAAGTGCAGCCTCCTCTGTGTGTGGCCAGCTCCCCTGGCCCTGCACACTGCACTTTGACCTGTGCCTCTGGTGGGCAGTGTCAGCCCTCATGGTCATCCCCATGTCTGTCTTCTGCTCTGCAGGCCCCATCACTAAGCACCACACTGATAGTTACTACAAACTGCCTTATACAAGAAGCCCTCAAATCAGCCTCGAGCTTCGCTAGCTCTCAGTTAGCTTAAAGGTCACACGGCTGCAGCACAGTGAGTCTCCTCCCAGCCCTGCTGCAGACAGCACCTCTGCCCTGCGGTTGAGGTAACAGTTGTCCCCTGTCATTCCTGTTTTGATTCCCACCCCATCTCTGACTCTTCACCTGGTCACAGGCATTGGCAGTGACTGGGGTGGGTGACATCTCTTTCTCTGTTGTCACTGTTGTACCTGTTCCCTTTGCTGTCATAGCCTTTAGATCAGATCGTGGTCGGCTCTGCACATGGACACACTGACCACTGAGAAATATTTTACCCAAACTGTAGTACACGTTTAACCTGACCCAGACTTGACCAGGTTTTCTCTTTCCCCTTCCAAACTAAAGACTTAGATTAGCCAGCATGACTGGAAACACCAGCCCCTGATGGAAGTGAAAAGAGGGCTCCTAAAGTCCGTGGAAGATCGTCTTCGTTCTCTCTCTCTCTCTCTCTCTCTCTCTCTCTCTCTCTCTCTCTTTCTCTCTTTTACTTGCTTGTGTGCCTCTGAGTATGTGCCCAAGGCTGATATCAGAGTCTTCATCCATCTCTCTCCATTTTACTCTCTGAAGCAAGGTCTGTCAATTGAACCCAGAGTTCCCCAATAAGGCGGGTCTGGCTAACCGGCTTGCTCTACGGATCCCACCTCAGCCGTCCATGCACTGGAATTATAGGCAAGTCACCATGTCCATCTGACATTTACAAGGGTTCTGGGAAGCCAGACTTTCATTCTTACTCTTAAATGACAGAATTATCACCTAGCACCGCTCTCTCTCTCTCTCTCTCTCTCTCTCTCTCTCTCTCTCTCTCTCTCTCTCTCTCTGAAACAGGGTCTCATGTGCCCCAGGCTGGTCTAGAACTTGACTATGTAGCCAAGAATGATCTTGAATTTCTGATCCTCCTGCTTCTATCTCTTGAGTAGCTTCTAAGGTGCTGGGAGTGGAACCCAGATTTCTCTGCATACTAAATAAGCACTCTACCAACTGAGCCACATCCCCAGTCAATGTCTGAGACTTCCTAAAGACATTTTTATTGGCTCTATTGACTCACTGGACTAGTTTGGACCATTACAATACCAATTCTGTAATGGTTTTTTTTTTTTTGGTTTTTCGAGACAGGGTTTCTCTGTGTAGCCCTGGCTGTCCTGGAACTCACTTTGTAGACCAGGCTGGCCTCGAACTCAGAAATCCTCCTGCCTCTGCCTCCCAAGTGCTGGGATTAAAGGCGTGAGCCACCACCGCCCGGCTGTAATCGTTTTTAAAATGCATTTTGATACAACTCTATATGAACTTGACATATTAAAATTGTAGCAGGGTGTGGAGGCATAGACATGACCCCACACTCAGAGGCAGAGGCAGGAAGATAGATAGATCTCTGAGTCTGAGGCCAGCTTGGTCTACATAGGGAGGTCTAGGCCATCCAGGGCTACATAGCAAGGCTCTGTATCTCAAAAACAAAATTGTACCTGTGTAACAATTCTCAGGCTGGAGAGATGGGTCAGCAGGTAGGAACATGTCTCTTGCAAACGACCTGAGTTTGATTCCCAGCACCCACACTGGGCAGTTCTCAACCTCCTGTAACTCTAGCTCCAGGGGATCTGACCCCTACTCTGGGCTGTGTGGGTTTACAAGTATGCATAGTCATACACACAGAAAGGTGTACACACACATATATAAAAATAAATCTTAAAAAATAGCCCCCTCCCCAAATTCATGTTTACTCAAAGACCAGGATATGGCCTTTTTAAAAATAGGGTCTTTGCAACTCAGTTGAAATACTAGGTTAAGGTGGGCTCTAAACTCAATGACTGGTGTCCTTCTTCGAGGCCACGTGAAGACAGAGATTGATGGGGAAGGCAGATAGGATAAATGATTTAGCAAAAGTGTGGCCAAGGACTCTCTGTGCTGGGATGCAGAAAGAGGCAAGAGACTCTGCATCCTTCAGTGGGAGGCAACCCTTCCCACACTGGATCTCAGGCCTGCCTCTGAAACTGAGAACTTGTCTTTTTTAAGCAAGTAAGTTTGCAGCAGTTTGTTATCACATTGTGAGGAAACAATCACGCCACTAATGTGTTGGCTCCTTTCATACTTTGTAGATCTCCTTTGCCTCTGTTTAGAAGTGCTTCACATTTTAATGTACCGATTGGCCTCGCAAAACCCAGAAACTATTGATAATATTGGCAACTTAGATAATTTGTATTTTAGATATCATGTTGTGGGCATGCTATGATGCTGACTGTGGTGGTTTTAATGGCTTAATTTTTTTAAGATGTATTTATTTTATTTATATGAGTACACCATAGCTGTCTTCAGACACACACCAGAAGAGTGCATCGGATCCCATTACAGATGGTTGTGAGCCACCATGTGGTTGCTGGGAATTGAACTCAAGATCTCTGAAAGAGCAGTTGGTGCTCTTAACCGCTGAGCCATTGCTCCAGCCCTTAATGGCTTAATTTTTTTTTTAAGATTGATTTATTTTAAGAGTATAGATACTTTGCTTGCATGCATGTCTGTGTACCATGTGTGCCTCATGCTGAGAAGATCAGAAGAAGGCATTGGATCCCCTGGAGCTGGAGTTACAGGTGATTGTGAACCTTGGTTCTTTGCTAGAAGAACAAGATAAAGTGTCCACTGAGTCATCTCTCTCTCCAGCCCTGGCTGTAGTAGTTTTAAAGCCATGTCCATGGGTCTTCAGCACTCCTCCGCCCTTGTCTCTGACAGAAGACTGGAGCTCCAGCTTCTCTGGGTCTCATGAATCACTCCCCGGGGGAAACTGTTGCCTGGTGAGCTCTAAGCCGAGTGCTGGGATAAAGCATTGCAGTAGGCCAACCACACTCTTCCCCCCAACAGTGCAAAAGAGGAAGCCAATCGCGCTGTGGGTCCATAGACACCACCGAAGGCTCAGGAGGAAGCCGCATCTCCGGGTGGGCTCACTGCCCCTGGTCCTGCTCTCTTACTATCTAATTCTCATATAAACCCCTCTGGAAAGTGCCCTCATGAGGTTTTGCTGCTTCGGAAGCCCCCTTCCTGCTGGATCATGTGCCAGGCTTCATAACTACCTACAGGGGCAGAACAACCACAGGCTTCAGGAGCCCGGCATGTCGGTGACTCCTGACTGCTCCTGTGTGAGCCCCGATGACCACCCAGGAGGGACTCCAACTACTTGACTTTGCCCCATCCTTCACAGACCCCTCAAGTGGATGGTATTCGCATGGAAGAAGCTACACTTAACACTTTGGCAGGAAGGTGACTGCACTCTGGACGTTGTTGGGGAGGAAGGCCGTGGGCCTAGGACCACCTCCCAGGAGGCTCCTACTCCCCCCTCCTCATCTGTGAGGGAATGGAAGGAAGAGTTCTCTGACATTGTCCATGTGAGGCCAGAAGGGACAGCGCCACTCTCAGCCCGGCTCTCCTGTGCAGAGCTGTTGTAGGAAGCTTGGTTGAGTGACAGTTCTGGCTGCTACATCTTTGGCTCTTCCACAGTGGTCTCACCCAAAGGTAAATTCATCACTAAATTTACCATGTCCATTACCACCATCGAGTTGAGCTCAGCCTATGATGTTCTTCTTCTGCCAAGCTGCGGCTGACACACTTCACTCCTTAAACCCCTTAGGCCAGTGGGGCTGAGTGAGCTGTGACTAGTGCCGTCTGACTTGGGGAAGCCCCACCTTCTACTCCACTTCACTTTGCTGGTTGGTGCCAAGAGCGTAGTGCCATTTTGTGCCAAGGTCCCAGGCTGATGAAAAGACAGTCGTTCTAGCTCCATATCCTTCAAACAAACATCAGTCAGAAGTTTGGTTGAAGTACACTCATTCCCTGCCTTCCCTCCCATCCTTGTGGTGCTCCCTTGGAGCACTCGCTGACCACTCATGGCCCTGTCCCCTCTGCGCCCCAGCTACTTGCTACAACATTCCTATTGCCCACTGCACTTTCACACCTGGTTCACGATGCCCGCCCCCCCCCCCCCGCAGCCTTCTCCACGCCCCCCCCCCCAAGTCCGGAAGTCACTCTGACTAACATGCTCACACGGCCATCTGCTTAGCATCTGGCCTCTGTTTAGCAGGGAGCTTCTGTACTCCCCAGGGCTACTCATTCTTGTGACCTGGGGCTGGTGATTGCTGCAGTTCTGTCTATCTTCCCAGCCCTCAGTTACCAACAGGCACCTTTCTCTGCTCATTTCCTCCAGTGTTGCAGTGTCCCTTCCCTACTCCTCCGTTCTACTTTGTTTTCCTTCCTAACTCCTTCTGGCTAGAGGTAGCCCTGATGAATCGGGCAGCACCTGTCTGCCCAGGCAGTCGCAGGGTGCTGCTAGAGCCCATACTCAGGGTGGTATCTTCCTGGGCAGTTTGGCCTTAGCTGGAAGAGCTGACAGAGAAAATTGCTTTGAAGAGACAAATATGGAAAAGTCTGAACCACAGGGACTCACAGGACACTTAGGGAGTCTTGGTAAGAGGAAGGACTAGGGACTCACAGGACACTTAGGGAGTCTTGGTAAAGTCACACGTATTTGGAGCAAGCCCTGCCTGGTTTACCCAGCTACAGGATGAATGGGGGCAAAACCTTGTTGATCTTTAGAGGACAGTGGAAACCACACTGCCCCAGGCTTCCCTGCTCTCAGGACAGGGGACTGTGGCCAGGGCCTCAGCCTGAATTTGGGCAAAGGGAACCAGTGAGAGATACCTGGTGAGGCCTCTGGGCAGGGGGAGCGCTGCAGTCATAGGTGAAAACAGTCTCCGATAGGTTGACAGCCCTTCTTGCAAACCAGTAAAGGAGAAAGCATTCACACTGGCCACCTCAGTGGAGGTTACGTCACCACATTCCACCGCCAGGACCCGGTCCCATCTCAGGGACGGAGCAATTTCCTTCACTCAGGTTACAAGTTAAGAACAGAGTGACAATGGATTACGCTTGTCAAAGGAACAAGTTGACTCCCAACCACTGCCTCAACTGTTGCTGCCCCCCTGCCGGACTGGAGAGTGCACTTTGGAGAATGTCACATTGGAGACTGGCTGGACTGACAGGTGTCATATCCCATCATAGCTCATAGGTTCTAGAAGCATTCACACGGCCTCACCAAAACACAGGAACCAGGAAGTGCAACCCTACTGCATGCCCAGAGGGTAGAGCAGCAGAGTCCCGGTGTGAGCCCCATGCAGTGACTATAGCACTCCACCCCAGGGAAATGCGGCTCGGGCAGAGCCTCAACAGACCAACGCCTGCCGAAGACCCTGGCATCTGCAGCAGGACAAGGGAGTGGGGGTTTTCTGTTCCCCTGCTCCCGAACTCCTTATCTTCTTCAGGATGGCCTCTCCTGGAGCCAGACATTCGTTAATGTGTCCCCCAACATTAAAACTGCTTTCTTAGACTGCGGAGTGCTCAGAAGCCAGAGCTGCTCGCCAGAGACTTTCATCAGTCTGCGCCAAGCATTCCATCGCTCCAGGTCTTTTCTGACCTTAGGGTAGGTGACACCTCTATGCTTTCTTCTGTAAAGCAGTTTGCTGAAGCACCTGGCACACCCCTAACACCTAGTATGGAGCAGACTGGTCTCAGCTTGAGATGGCATCTGCACCCTGCCTGAGAATCTCAACAAGCCTTTCTGACAGCCATCCACGAGGAGACCTCTGGAGCCAGGGGCTCATGAAGGACTTAAATGATGACAAATGGAGCCGGGTGGGCTCCATGCCGTACTGCCACTAGAGTGTCTCTTGGTCAGTCAACATTCCACTGATCTCTAACTGCCAGCAGATCAGGGTGGAAGGCACGAGTTGGAGCAAAGGAGACTTGGGGTGTGTTGCAATTGACCAGCATCTTAGGGAAAAGGAAAGGAGTTGCTGGAAAGAATTTGAACAGTTTCCAAATGTAGGTGTAAAAACCACCAGTACAATGACTACTGTTCAGTGTGTTAAGAAGGGGGAAAGCTGGGGATGCTGCCCAGAAGGGTGGATGCAGGTGAAATGCCCTGGGGTCCATCTTCGGCATCACAAGAGAGGAAAACAGACACAGGGAAGCTTCCAAGCTAGTTTTAGAAGGGAGGTGGAGTGGGGTGATAAGCTTCAGGGTTGTTTTGCTTTTTCTCAAAAGCTGGTGCACTCTTATGATCCCAGCACTAGGGGAGTCCAGAGTGATGCCAGCCTGGGCTATACAATGAAAACCTGTCTGAAAACAAGATGAAGCTGGGAGGAGCCGTATGTTAGAATATGTGTACTGTTGGTAAGGTTAGATAGTTTAACCGCTGTTAAGTGTTTAGAAGAGAAAGGAGTGCACTTCTATCTTGAATTGTGTCACTTACAAATAAAACTTTATTTTTTATGTACGTTTGCCTGTATGCATGTGCCAATGTCTTGGAAGTTCAAAAGGATGTTGAATCCCATAAATTGAGGGCTACAGACAGTTGAGTTGCCATGTGGGTTTTGGGGACTGAACTTGGATCCTCGACGAGAGCAGCAAGTGCTCCTAACTGCTGAACCATCTCTCTTGCCATTTAAAAACGTATGTATTTATAGATGGGGCACAGGTCACAGTGGGCATGTTGAGATCAGAGGACCACTTTCAAGGCTCAGTTCCTGACTTCTACCATGAGTTCTACCTGAGATCAAACTTAGTTCCTTAGGGTTGGCGGAAGGCTTGCCTTTATCCACTGAGACATCTCTGTACCCGATTATCCACTTTAAAATCAGCAATGCAATGCAATATTGCTACATTGGAACAGTAAAGGGATATCTGTGGAAAACAAAATTCTTAATAAAGTACGTAACAGTGTGCCAAGCATGGCCCTTTCTTGTTGGTTACCTCCTGAGTCACATTCTTACCGGACCTTTGACCCCACTACTAGAACCCATCAGTGTCTGGCCCACCACCATTCTTCCTGACTTCTGAAATTGTGCTCATCCAAGGCCGAGCTTATCAAAACACCACTCTGGAAAGCCTTCCTACCCCTCCCTGCCATGTTCTAAGGCAATTGTATCTAAGAGATTGGAAGTTGGTACCTCAGGAAGCAGTACTAAGAAAGAACCAGACAGGTGAAGTTCAATGATCACCCTGACAAGGAACACACTGAGCAGTCAGAAGTTAGGCTGGGCTGCAGTTCCCGCAGCACACACAAGAATTCTAGGATGCCTGGGATGTCCTTAAAAGGGAGGGCCCTAGACTTGGGCCACCTAGGAAAAAGATGCTGGCCAAAGCCATTGTTTGCTAGGAGTATTTCCCATTGAGAGTCAGTCTCAGCAGTTGGGGACCCAGCCCTTCTTGTCTGTTGTGTCAAGACTGGTAAAGAACAGGAGTCAGGTTAAAGGACTGGTCTCAGAGGCCGACTGTGGACTTGCTACTAGGAATCAAGACTCTCCTATTCTCCATGTTCCTACAGCAGCCAGAGCCGAGATTCCCTCTGCTTACCCAGAGCTCCCAAAGCTGGAGGATGCTCATGCAAACTAAGCACAGGCCACTGAAGACTTCACGTAGTATTTCTTAATAACTGAGCTTATCATTTCAAGCAAACGAATACTTTTATTAACATGTAAGATTTTGTTTTCAACATGGTAAGGGTTTTGACCTCAAATGCTTATTGGGTCTGCCACTCGTACATTTATAGCTTGACTACATATGAACCTTGAAGACGCCTCTTCCTTTAAGTTTTGGGTCCACTGCAGGTTTTCCTTCCCAGCCCACAAGGGTATTGCAAGGATCTTTTATTTTATGCCCAGGATCTCCTCAAATATATGGGGATACCAACTTGTACAGACTAACAAGACCTCATCTCCCATACTGGGTTCTATTTCATTTAGAAATGAGTTAGGCTGTCCCAACAAACTCATCAGCCATGTTACAATAGATAGTGTAGCACATAAAATTTAAATTTTGCACAAAATACATCTCTCCTCCTTTGGTCTCACACAGAAATTAAAGACCCCCAATAGAAACAATGCTATCCTCCGACCCTTCTCCCAGGTCACCAGTCCTAGCCATGTAAGGCCCATCCACAGTCCCAGATGAAGTCTGGTCCCTTCTTCTGCCATCGCTGCATGGAGTCTTCTAGAATTTACTAGCTCCTTCAGAACTTTCAGAGGCGGTGAGTTCCAACTCCGAGTCTCAATTGTCACAGGGACCCAAAGTTCAGGGAGCTATCAGGTCACCCAAGAAAGAGCAAAACACCACAAAATTCAGGAACAACAACCAAAGGCCAGGAATGAACGTTATTCAACTGCCACAGGGCTTACAATCTAGGCCCTAAATTCCGTATGTGAGCGCATTTTCCAAATCAAAGTTATTTCCCCCAAACAAACAAACAAAAAAAGGAACCACTGAATAATCAAAAACTCATATCGAGGTCGTCAACCGCAGACCATAGCAGAAACGTAGTGTCAATGAGAAGAGAGTGAAGACAGAGGGGAAAAGAAGAAGAAAAAAAAAAAAAGAAAGAAAGAAAAGGAAAACAAAAGGCTCTCTGGTTTCAGCTTCTCCAGGGTGTCATGTCAGCCAATCGCCATCACTCAACCAGAATCCATTGGCTGGAAACCTAAAGCACGGGCGGGAGAGATTCATCACCGAGAGGTTAATCACGCCGGACAGCAAAGCAAACACCCGGCCCCTCTTGGAGGCTGCCTCACTTTGGGCCCCATGCTTTCCAGAACAATCTGGAATCTTCCACGGTCTCCCCACCGACAATTTGCAATACTCCTTCCCCAAGAGGGGCCTAGTTTACTCCCGAGGCGACAAGCCACCCTCCTCCCCACAGTCGCCCACGCCCCGCCAGGCTCCCGCCCTTACCGCGGCCGGCTCACGAAGACTCGCTCTTCTCTATCCGCCGCACGAGCTGCACCAGCATCTCGGTCATCTTCGCCATCTCCTGCGCCTTCTCGTCGGCCTTCTCCGCCCGGGGGCCGCGGGGCTCGGTGCCGCCCGCGCCCTGCAGGTGGTTGAGAGCGCTCTCCTCAGAGGCCTCTACCTGCGTCTTGATCTGGATCAGCATATTGTCCATCTCCCACAGCTTGCCCCGGTTGCGCACGGGCGCGCGTCCGCGCTCGCGCGTCAGCGACGCGATGTCCTCGCGCATCTCGTGGATGACGGGCAGCAGAAACTGCTCGAAGTCCTCCTCGGGCTCCAGCACCTCCACCTCCTCGGGCTCCGCAAGGTCCACTGCGTCCAGGGGCCGCATCTCCGCTGCTCTGCTCGTCTGCACGACACTCACTGACCGAGCTCGGGCCGAGTCTTCAAAACTTCCGCCGCTGTTCCAACTTTCCGCCTCGGAGAAGCCACGGAGACGAGCAACTGCCGAGCAGACGAGCGACGAACAAAATGGAGTCCCAACCGTCAACCAGCGCTCTGCGCTCGCGACCCCTTTCACGACACCGCCGCGCCCCTCTTTACGGCCGCGCTGAAAGGTGCGGGCGCGCGCACGTCAATGAAGGGGCGGAGCGAGCGCCTCCGCGGCCGCGCGCAAACATTAACTCGTCGTCCCTACAAAGCTTTCGGGCTGCATCGGATGATGCCAAGTTCACCCCCCACTGTATCTTATACTGATTTTATTTATTTGCTTTTTGAAACAGGACCTCACGCTGTAGCCAATACTCTCCTGGAACTCAATTATTTGGCTTTAAACTGATCTTGAACTTTCTGCACTCCTCTTGCCCTAAGTTCCTGTGTCTCAGGTGTGAGTCACCACGCCCAACAAGTTTACTTAAAAAAAGAAAAAGGAAGAAAAGAAGAAGAAAGAGTCTGCCTTTAATTCCAGCACCTGGGAGGCAGAGGCAGGCGGATCGTTGAGTTTGACGTCGTCCTGGTGTACATAGTGAGTGAGTTCCAGTACTGCCAGAGTTACATAGTGAGACCCTGTTTCAAAACAAAACAAAAATACCAAACAACAACAACAACAACAACAAAAAAACAGTTTTCAAAACTGGAGAAAGAGGAATTTTGGAAATCCACGTGAAGATGGTCATTCCATTCTGCTCAGAGCGCTGTCTCTTTGGTTAAAGTGTGATTATCTTATCTTGATTGACAGAGTGCCTGGTTGTGTTTTTACCAGACAGAGCTTCCTGAGGTGAAACTGTTGTCTAATGTTCTCTGAGGCCCCAGCTGACCAAAAGTTCAGTAGATCACTTACTGTGGAAAGGACAGAATTTGGGGCAGATAACTAAGTTTGCGTAACTATTACTCAACCAACACTGAACTTTAGGGCAAGATGCTGAATTCTTAGTCTACCTATATCAGGCAGCACTTTCTCAGGAATCTAAATTATGTATCTCACTGGTTTTGTAACCACATGCCATGAAACCACTTTGCAAAAACCAACCATAGGCATATATAAAGTACATATCTTTAAATGGACTCTTTACACTCAGTGACTTTTAATTAAAAGAAAAAAAATCCAGCCTAAGAACTTGAATAAGAGTAAATGGTTCAGAGAACAATGAGATACTGTTGCACATGGTATCAGGAAAGTTAGATTGCAGAACTCTGACGTAGGGAAAGGTTGGTAAGCACGGATCCCAGGAAAGTCTCCTCTCCCTCTCCGTCTCCCTTTCCTTCTCCCCCTCTCTCCCTCTTCCCCCTCTTAATTGGTGGGAATGTGATCTCTATGGCCAAGACAGCTTCTACTGTATAACCCAGCAAACTAGTTGAACCCATAAATCCATACAAAACCCTGCCCACGGATTATACAAATCAGTGATTCACTCTGAGTTACCAATAATGTATCAGTGTCACATTAAGGAAAGAAAAAGAAGCATTTCCCTCTTGGCGTTGTTTAACTAAGAGTGAGTCCAGATTTGAATTGTCTATTTCATGCTCCCTGTGTTGTCTGTCCTCCATATGTCTGTTGTGTGGGTCTGAATCTGTGCCTGCCTAAAGGATCTCTTGGGAATCTGTCTGTCTGTCTGTCTGTCTGCTTACGGGTGCTCGGTGTCTCTTTTATGAGGGGTGTGTCTGTCCCTAACAAAGGGCTTTGCTGCATCTTTACTGAATGACTGAAAGCATCAGATGGGGAAGGAATGGGACACTTTGTAGAAATCTTTAACAAAAGATTAAAATCACTGGTGCCAACTGATCCCAACTGACCCAGATCACAAATATCATTTTTCAACCAATAACTATAATCAGTTGCTTTCAAACTTTATGGTAGATTTAGGAAGTTGCTTTCAATTTTTGTATTTGCTGTTTTGTCTGGGTCAGAGGCATGGAAGAGTACATAATTTAAGATTATAGATGTGCATTAGCTTAGGTTGTAAAAGTGCATTACATGGGAAATTTAAGGCAAAAGTAGGGTTGGTTGTTACATTGTTCCCCTAAAAGGGAATTATACCAACAGGTTGAGTACACAGTAGGCTAGCAGTCTTAAGTGACCTCAAGGTATATTACTAACTTTGGTTGTTCAGCAAGTTTCAGTCTCAGTCTCTTAGAATGTAAGATATTTGCATTGCCACAGTCAAGCACATAATGTTTATAGCTCCTTTATTTGTTACTGCCCAAAGTCCGAAGCAAACAGCCTTCCGTAGGTGAATGAACAATGGAATATTATTCAGCACTAACAGGAACAAGCAACCAAACAATGAAAAGACTCACCAGGTCTTAACTGTTACTGAATGGAGGAAACCCCTTGTATGCCAATCACATGGTTCTAACTACTCAGCCTTCCAGAAAGGGCAGAACGGGGACACAGAAAGATGGGCAGTTGGCTCAGGATGGAGGGACAAACAGAGAGAGAATGGAGGCTTTTTAGGGCAGTGACGCTGCTCTGAGAGACAGTCATGTTGCCCGCATGCCAACAACTGTCTGACTCCACAGTTCCCAATGCCCAGTGTGAACCCCAATAGAAGCAGGGACTTGCTGATAGTGCTGCTTACTGCTGGCTCATTGAGGTAACAAAGCTCTGGGGGGTGTAGGGTTGTAGTAGGGGAAGTCGGGATATGTGGGAACTCTGTACTTTCTGTTCACTTTCCTTGGGAACCTGAAAGCACTGTGGAAAAAAAAATGGTGTGCAAGGGACTGAGAGATAATGTGCTTGCTGTACAAACGCAAAGACTGGAATGCAAACCCTCATTATCCATTTGATGAAGAGAGGGTAGTGGCTCATTCTGTAACCCTAGCACACGTGTATGTGTGTGTGTGTGTGTGTGCTGGTGAATGTGTATTTGCACATGTGTGCATATGTGCATGCAGACGGGTGGATCCCAAGCTTGCTGGCCTGCTAGTCTAGCTGAATTGTGGACTCCAGATTCAGGGGAGAAACTTTGTCCCCAAAATAATTAGTGTGGAGAGCAATAGAGGAAGACATCTATGTAGACCTCTGCTCTTCACTCTAACGCAAATGGTCTCTGTCTCTGTCTCTCTCTGTCTCTCTCTCTCTGTCTCTCTCTGTCTCTCTCTCTCTCTCTCTCTCTCTCTCTCTCTCTCTCTCTCTCTCTCTCACACACACACACACACACACACACACACACACGGGTCAGGACGAAATGACTCTTGGTGCTCCGTGTTCAGGGCACAAAGCACACCTGTGCAGTGTTCATCACGTGGAGTTTGAGCATCACTTTGTTTTCTGTCTGTAGTTTCTGTCCTGTCTTCTTCTGGCTATTTGTTTTTTATGCTTGTTTTGTGCATCCTGGAGTGGGGAGGAGGGATCCTTGCTCTTCTGGGCTCATGGGACGTAGAGGGCAATTTGCGGGAGACAGTTCGTTCTTTCCTTCCACATGTGGGTCTGAGGATCAAACTCAGGCTTTAGGCTTGGCGGCAAGTGCCCTTACCTGCCGAGCCATGGTACGTTCCCTCTGTAACCCACCAGCCATGCATGCGTGCTCGTGTGTGTGCATGCATTGACTCTGTCTTTCTTGCTATTGCTGCTCACACGTGCTGGCTTTACATGGGGTTGGAGATTCGAACTCAGATCTTTTTTTTTTAAAGACAGGTTTCTCTGTGTAGCCCTGGCTGTCCTGGAACTCGCTCTGAACTGAGACTGCCTCTGTCTCTTTAGTGCTGGATTAAAGGTGTGTGCCAGCACTGCCTGGCCAAACTCAGATTTGCAAGCTTGTAGCCCAAGTGTTAACGAATTAAGCCATTTTCCTAGCCCTGTTCTCTACCTTTTTAAAAATTCTCTTTAGTTCTTTAAGTGAAACCAAACTCAGTGCTTTTGTTTCTAAGATAGCTTTTAATACCCTAAATTCCAGTGATGTGTTAATCAGATGTTTTCACAATTTTGCATGTTTTTTTTTATAATTCTAAGAGTATGATTATTCCTGTTATGAATTGTTTTTAAGTTTTTGCTCATGTAGGCCTCATGTAGCCCAGGCTGACCCTGAACACACTATATAGCTAATGATGGCCTTGAACTCCTATTCTCCTGCTTGGGTCAGAATATTCCCCTCCTTTAGGTGTGTGTGTGTGTGTGTGTGTGTGTGTGTGTGTGTTTGTGTGTATGTGTGTGTGTATGTGTATGTCTGTGTGTGTATGTTTGTGTGTGTGTGTGTGTGCGTGTCTCTGTGTATGTCTCTGTGTGTGTGTGTAGGGGTAGGGAGACAGAGGCAGGAGGATTATTGCTGGGGTTTGCTGGCCACCAGCTCTGCACCAGGTCCAGGAGAGATCCTGTTTCAAAGGAATAAAGTGGAGAACAACAGAAACTAGAGCAGGTCTTCAGGAGTCTTCCTCTGGCCTCTTCATGCACTCACAGATGTGTGTGCCCCCTACACTTGGAACACAACACACATCTATACAAATACACAAAATAAAATTAACACAAGCTAAAAACAGAAAGCCTGTAAACCCAGAACTTAAGAGGCAGAAGCAGGCGGGTCTCTGTGAATTCAGGGCCAGCCTGGTGTATGTGTGTATATATTGAGTTCCAGGACACCCAGGGTGACATAGATAACAATAAAATAAAGACATCGAGGGGAGGCGTAATTTCACAATCAGCTTGGTCGTGGCAGCCTCAGGGCGTGACAGCAGCTTCTGAAAAATAAGCATGGTGCAAGATTTTCAGCTGCCCAACAGTGGTAAGCAACTTACTGATGCAGAGCCTCATTTCCCCAAGCTGGAGACCAGAGAACAGCTTGTCCTAGAAGTGGCAAGGCAGGCCATGAGGGGAAGGACTGCAACTCCAAGTCCTGTGGCTTGAGTCCAGCCCTGGGAGGAGTGATCCTGAATGCACTGTGCTTAGAAACTTGGCGCACAGAGCTAGTTAGACGACTTCCAGAGACACCGTGGGACCCGAGAGGATGCTCCATGCACAGCTGTGCTGCTCCAGCTGCTGCCCAAGAGCAGATGCTCCAAGGCTGAGATGCTTCACTGTCAAGGCTGGAAAGAATTTGGTGCCTTGGACTAAATATGAGCCTCTCAAAATCCATCTATTGACATTCTAACCATTATAGGAATTGGCTCCCTTCAGAGGCACTAACCGCTTGAGCGTGGGACCCTATGATAAGTTTAATGCCCTCAGCTGGACGGTCGTGGTGCACACCTTTAATCCCAGCACTCAGGAGGCAGAGGCAGGTGGATCTTGAGTTTGAGGCTGGCCTGGTCTACAGAGGAGTTCCAGGACAGCCAGGACTACACAGAGAAACCCTGACTTGAAAAAACCAAAACTCAATAATAATAATAGTAATGATACTACTACTACTACTACTAAGGGCTGAAGAGATGGTTCAGTGGTTAAGAGCACTGACTGCCATGGTGGCTCACAACCGTTTGTAATGGGATCTGATGCTCTCTTCTGGTGTATCTGAAGACAGAGTACTCTTATATACATTAACTAAATAAACAAATATATTTAAAAAAATAATAAGATTAATATCCTTACCAAAAGAGACAGAAGAGCTCAGTCTTGCCCTCTGCTCTCTGCCATGTGAGGACATATTGCAAAGGCAGCTGCAAAGCAGAAAGCACCCCAAACAGGTATCTGTTGACACCTTGCTCTTGAAGCCTCTAGAAATGCAAGAAATAAATGCCTAGCCCGTGGTAGTTTGTTATAGCTCCGGTTGGCCAAGACAGCTGGTGTCTGCTCCTAAGCATGAGGGGAGCTCACAGATTCCTCTTCTTCTGTCTGCAGTCTTCACACGAATATATGAGGACCAAAAGCAAGTGAATGAACCCAAACATGAACAGTGCAGACACACGGAAAGTGATAATAGAAGAATTGGGTAGAATAGTAGATCTTTCAAACCCAGGAGGGAAAAGCCAGGCATGGGGGTACACATGTCCACATACATGTTCACGTGTATAATATCAACAATCAAGTGGTGGCAGGCATGTGTGCCTCAGAAATGCAGGTGTGTGTGGTCAACATGCACATGGGATGTGAAGGTTTTACTAGAAGGCAGTTTTATGCCAACTGAAGTCTCCTCTGAGCCCCCAGAGTATCTGGACCAGCGAAGGGTTGAAGATGCTGCTAAGATGTGATGAAGTGTTCTGGAAATATGCTAATATCCACAAGGGTCACTTTGCAAGGACTTGTAGACTCCCTCTGTTAGAAGAAATTATTGGAGAAATCTTTTCTGAAAATGACCTCTTTCCTTCCTTCTATCTTCCTCTTCCTCTTCTTCCTTCTTTTTTTTAAAAAAAGATTTATTTATTATTATATGTAAGTACACTGTAGCTGTCTTTAAACACACTGGAAGAGGGTGTCAGATCTTATTATAGATGGTTGTGAGTCACCATGTGGTTGCTGGGAATTGAACTTAGGACCTTCGGAAGAGCAGTCAGTACTCTTAACCCCTGAGCCATCTCTCCAGCCCTTCTTCCTTCTTTCTTCTTCTTTAGGATATTGGGGAGGGAAGCCAAGACCTGGCACACACTAGTCAACTTTACCACCTCAGAGCTGTACTCCAGCCATAGGAAGCAAAGTCTGATGATGTCACAGTCTCTCATACAGTGAGACCCGAGAGGAGAGGGTTATGGGCAAGCTGCTGTGTGTGGAGGGCGCTTTCATATGATGTGTGCTCTCCTGGCTCCTGTCCTCGATGCCGATGGTGGTGCGTGCTTCTCGAAGCACTCAGGATTTTGAGACACGATGTGCCAGGTCTTTTAAAAGCAGAAACAGGAACAGAACACACTTTGTAGATGTCACTTTGTTGAAATTCTAGTGAAATGGAATTTGGCAGAGTAGGTGGCTAAACCCCCTCTTACAAGGCACATGCACGGTGATTTGCACACGGGTTTGGATGTGTAGAGTGCTGTTTTGGGGATTTCATTGAGGCAAGAACAGGAGCGGCTGTGCTATGTCCCTGTGTCACTGAGTGGTGCCTCACTGTTCCCTGTGCATGTTAGATGTAAGGGAAAGTCAGGTCGTTGTTCACAGCTGCTAGAGACTGCCACGGTGAGTAGCGTGGTTACGGAGCACTGTGTTAACATCCTCAAGGGTCGCCTTGCAGAATCACCAGTGGATGCAAGTTACAACCCCATAAACATCATAGGTGTGTGCATGCCCCTAGCTGGCAGAAGAGAGAGGGAGTTGCTCCAGTCACCAGCCCATGTCCAGAAGCCCCTTCAACCTGCAGTCTTTGTTATCTTTGTGAAGTTTGCTAAGGCCTACTGAGCCCAGCAGCAGAGGCTACAGCAAGCGTGGTGGCTTTGTGATTCCAAGAAAGTTGTGTAGGCATACATTTTTTGCATCCCATTTTAATAAACATTCAAGCCACTTCTCTAGCCCTCCACCCACCAGAGGTAGTGGAAGAGAAGAGTTATTAGGATAGGGGGAGTGGACCTGCTCAGCAGTAGTTCTTTGGGGACAAGCTCAATCTTCTTTGTCAGCAGTTCAGTCCCATAGCAAACACCAAACATGTACCAGCAGCTCAGTCCAATCCTGAAGAAACCTCAAGGCTCACCTCACCACAAATGGAGCTCTGCAACTGTAATGTAAGGCGGACCAATATGTGCGTGTCATTAATGAAGAATAGCGAGGTGGAGCAAACCAAACCAATGCTCCCTCCCACTGTCTGTGGGGTCATATTTATATTCCTTCATCTCATGTCCTTTCACATGTCTGCTATAGCAAGGCATCTTTTCATCCTGTGTGCTCCAGCAAAACATCATTTGACATGACTGACTTTCTAAAGAAACCAGAAGTTTCCACTTCACAGTTGTTCTTTGGGACAACAGTTGTAAATGCCTGCCTCTTGAGGTGTCATAGGAGGAAAAGTGCTGGCCATGGAGGTACTGTGTGTAACTGCCTTATTCAAGCTGTGTACGGAAGGCTAAGCAGGCCCTAATGCCTGAGGTATGTACCCGATCCCTGGGTGAACATCTTTCTAGTTCTCAGGAGGGATTTCTGTGAGAGCAGAGTCACAGGGGGCTGTGCTGGGTGCCGAATGGAGAAGGAAGCCAGTGGAGGGTGCGAGGGCTCCCTGCCAGCACTCTGCATGTCCACTCTTCTAGAGGACAGCCATGGACCAGCACTCTGAATGTCCACTCTTCTAGAGCATAGCCGTGGACCAGCGCTCTGCATGTCCACTGTTCTAGAGCATAGCCGTGGACCAGCGCTCTGCATGTCCACTGTTCTAGAGCATAGCCGTGGACCAGCGCTCTGCATGTCCACTCTTCTAGAGCATAGCCGTGGACCAGCACGCTGCATGTCCACTCTTCTAGAGCATAGCTGTGGACCAGCGCTCTGCATGTCCACTGTTCTAGAGCATAGCCGTGGACCAGCGCTCTGCATGTCCACTGTTCTAGAGCATAGCTGTGGACCAGCGCTCTGCATGTCCACTGTTCTAGAGCATAGCCGTGGACCAGCGCTCTGCATGTCCACTGTTCTAGAGCATAGCTGTGGACCAGCACTCTGCATGTCCACTCTTCTAGAGCATAGTCGTGGACCAGCGCTCTGCATGTCCACTGTTCTAGAGCATAGCCGTGGACCAGCACGCTGCATGTCCACTCTTCTAGAGCATAGCCGTGGACCAGCGCTCTGCATGTCCACTGTTCTAGAGCATAGCCGTGGACCAGCACTCTGAATGTACTCTGTTCTAGAGCATAGCTGTGGACCAGCACGCTGCATGTCCACTGTTCTAGAGCATAGCCGTGGACCAGCATGCTGCATGTCCACTCTTCTAGGGCATAGCCGTGGACCAGCGCTCTGCATGTCCACTCTTCTAGGGCATAGCCGTGGACCAGCGCTCTGCATGTCCACTCTTCTAGGGCATAGCCGTGGACCAGCGCTCTGCATGTCCACTGTTCTAGAGCATAGCCGTGGACCAGCGCTCTGCATGTCCACTGTTCTAGAGCATAGCCGTGGACCAGCGCTCTGCATGTCCACTGTTCTAGAGCATAGCCGTGGACCAGCACACTGCATGTCCACTGTTCTAGAGCATAGCCGTGGACCAGCACGCTGCATGTCCACTCTTCTAGAGCATAGCCGTGGACCAGCGCTCTGCATGTCCACTGTTCTAGAGCATAGCCGTGGACCAGCGCTCTGCATGTCCACTGTTCTAGAGCATAGCTGTGGACCAGCACTCTGCATGTCCACTCTTCTAGAGCATAGTCGTGGACCAGCGCTCTGCATGTCCACTGTTCTAGAGCATAGCCG
Organism: Tokudaia tokunoshimensis; assembly: GCA_036184795.1. NCBI lineage: Eukaryota > Metazoa > Chordata > Mammalia > Rodentia > Muridae > Tokudaia > Tokudaia tokunoshimensis. The sequence continues at coordinate 69,535,925 of BTHU01000014.1, read as the reverse complement.
TGGACCAGCGCTCTGCATGTCCACTGTTCTAGAGCATAGCTGTGGACCAGCACTCTGCATGTCCACTCTTCTAGAGCATAGTCGTGGACCAGCGCTCTGCATGTCCACTGTTCTAGAGCATAGCCGTGGACCAGCACGCTGCATGTCCACTCTTCTAGAGCATAGCCGTGGACCAGCGCTCTGCATGTCCACTGTTCTAGAGCATAGCCATGGACCAGCACTCTGAATGTACTCTGTTCTAGAGCATAGCTGTGGACCAGCACGCTGCATGTCCACTGTTCTAGAGCATAGCCGTGGACCAGCGCTCTGCATGTCCACTCTTCTAGGGCATAGCCGTGGACCAGCGCTCTGCATGTCCACTCTTCTAGGGCATAGCCGTGGACCAGCGCTCTGCATGTCCACTCTTCTAGGGCATAGCCGTGGACCAGCGCTCTGCATGTCCACTGTTCTAGAGCATAGCCGTGGACCAGCGCTCTGCATGTCCACTGTTCTAGAGCATAGCCGTGGACCAGCGCTCTGCATGTCCACTGTTCTAGAGCATAGCCGTGGACCAGCACACTGCATGTCCACTGTTCTAGAGCATAGCCGTGGACCAGCACGCTGCATGTCCACTCTTCTAGAGCATAGCCGTGGACCAGCGCTCTGCATGTCCACTGTTCTAGAGCATAGCCGTGGACCAGCGCTCTGCATGTCCACTGTTCTAGAGCATAGCTGTGGACCAGCACTCTGCATGTCCACTCTTCTAGAGCATAGTCGTGGACCAGCGCTCTGCATGTCCACTGTTCTAGAGCATAGCCGTGGACCAGCACGCTGCATGTCCACTCTTCTAGAGCATAGCCGTGGACCAGCGCTCTGCATGTCCACTGTTCTAGAGCATAGCCGTGGACCAGCACTCTGAATGTACTCTGTTCTAGAGCATAGCTGTGGACCAGCACGCTGCATGTCCACTGTTCTAGAGCATAGCCGTGGACCAGCGCTCTGCATGTCCACTCTTCTAGGGCATAGCCGTGGACCAGCGCTCTGCATGTCCACTCTTCTAGAGCATAGCCGTGGACCAGCACGCTGCATGTCCACTCTTCTAGAGCATAGCCGTGGACCAGCGCTCTGCATGTCCACTGTTCTAGAGCATAGCCGTGGACCAGCGCTCTGCATGTCCACTGTTCTAGAGCATAGCCGTGGACCAGCGCTCTGCATGTCCACTCTTCTAGAGCATAGCCGTGGACCAGCGCTCTGCATGTCCACTCTTCTAGAGCATAGCCGTGGACCAGTGCTCTGAATGTCCACTCTTCTAGAGCATAGCCGTGGACCAGCGCTCTGAATGTCCACTCTTCTAGAGCATAGCCGTGGACCAGCACGCTGCATGTCCACTCTTCTAGAGCATAGCCGTGGACCAGCGCTCTGCATGTCCACTGTTCTAGAGCATAGCTGTGGACCAACACGCTGCATGTCCACTGTTCTAGAGCATAGCCATGAACCAGCATGCTGCATGTCCACTGTTCTAGAGCATAGCTGTGGACCAGAGCTCTGCATGTCCACTGTTCTAGAGCATAGCCGTGGACCAGCACGCTGCATGTCCACTCTTCTAGGGCATAGCCGTGGACCAGCACGCTGCATGTCCACTCTTCTAGAGCATAGCCGTGGACCAGCGCTCTGCATGTCCACTGTTCTAGAGCATAGCCGTGGACCAGCATGCTGCATGTCCACTCTTCTAGAGCATAGCTGTGGACCAGAGCTCTGCATGGCCACTGTTCTAGAGCATAGCCGTGGACCAGCACGCTGCATGTCCACTCTTCTAGGGCATAGCCGTGGACCAGTGCTCTGCATGTCCACTGTTCTAGGGCATAGCCGTGGACATAGCCGTGGACCAGCGTGCTGCATGTCCACTGTTCTAGAGCATAGTCGTGGACCAGCGCTCTGCATGTCCACTGTTCTAGAGCATAGTCGTGGACCAGCGCTCTGCATGTCCACTGTTCTAGAGCATAGTCGTGGACCAGCGCTCTGCATGTCCACTGTTCTAGGGCATAGTCGTGGACCAGCGCTCTGCATGTCCACTCTTCTAGAGCATAGCCGTGGACCAGCGCTCTGCATGTCCACTGTTCTAGAGCATAGCCGTGGACCAGCACTTCCAGACACAGAGCCTGTGTTCACTGCAGCAGGGAGCACCCAGGCTTTAGGAGTGTTCCCAGGTGACATTTAAGGGGAAGTTGGTGGTGGGTAACTGATATCAGGCATCTGTTTCTTTTTATTTTCTCCCCCTCCTGTGTAGCCCTGGCTGTCCTGCAAGTTGATCAATGGATCAGGCTGGTCTCGAACTCAGAGATCCACTGAGTTGCCTCCCAAATGCTGGGATTCAAGGCATGTGGCATCACTGCCTGGCCTTATTAAGAGGACAGATAAATGTGGAGCCTGCTATAGGAACAGCAGACAGCATGCCAGGAGTTGTTCAGCATGTGGCAGAAGTCAGAACAGAGTACCCAGGAAAGATAGACTTGGATGGACTATACTGAAGGGGTGGGCAGTGCTATGGATGGCCCAGGCTCCCCCACAGGAGACAGGAGGCACTGGTGAGCTAGTCTTGGTGTTTTTTTGAGAGAAGGTTTCTGTGTAGCTCTGGCTGTCCCTATGCACCACTCTCGGCTGCACTACAAAGATGCCAGAGAGAGCTTGGCGCAGCTAGCCTTCTCGCCAGAGTCACCAACAATCTGTGTGCGCGTTGTTTTGAAGCCGTGTCTCATGCATACTGGGTTGGCCTGGAACTCGCTGTGTAGCTCAGGATGACTTGAACTCCTGATCCCCAAGCTCTAGGATTCCAGGGGTGCATAGCCACACCTGACTTAAGGAGTGCTAGGGACTGGATCCAGAGTCTGTGGATACGAGGCAAGGCTCTGCCAGCTGTCTTCCCCTGCTTTTGGTTTTTTTTTTTAATAGTCAGAGTTTTGCTATGTAGCTCAGGCCAGCTTGGAACTCATAATCCTGTGTAACCTCCCCAGTGCTAAGATTATGTGTGCACGCCTCTGCAGCATTGTTAACAGTATGAACATGGTGCTGGGTACTCTTAATATCATGCCATGTGCCTACGCAGAGCGGGAGGTTAACCCACTCTGCCAGTACTGCAGCCAATGTCTTTGCTACAAAGAAAGTCTGAGGCCAGATTTTTTTTTTTCTATAAAACAGAATTAGTGAAGTATATTCTTGGTCATTAAAATATTCACACAATGGGGGTTTGGATGGGTAAATGTGTGGGAGGTGTGACAGACACACAATGTATGTCTCAGGCAAGCACTGTGGCATACGGTGTTCACACATGGGACCTGAAAGTCTGCTGGGAGCCATGTCCTGTGTGCATCCCTCCTCTTGCTGGCTTTGAATTTTCTATAATTCATTCATGGTAACTTTTGAAAAGTAAAGGCTCTTTTTAAAAATTGAGAGAGGGTAGGAGGGAAGGAGGGAGGGAGGGAGGGAGGGAGAGAGGGAAGAAGAGCGGGAAGGAAGGGAGGGGGTTAGTGGTGAGAAGAGAGGAGAGGGCTGGCTTGAACATGGGAAGAAGAGCCCAGGTCTTAATTTTTTATTAAAAAAAATAAGAGACTTCCCTTTCCCCGCATGGTCACTTTCTGCCACACAGCTGTCAGATGAGCAGCTTGTCCCTCCCTCTGGGTCCATCTACACTGTTTTTGTGGGTGGTGGGTTCCAGTTCCATGTCCCTGGGGCCAAATGCATCGATGTCACTGCTGAAAGTGAATGAAGAAGGTCCGGATTTCCTTGGGGTAAACAGTGATGATGGAGTCTCCTGGGGACCTTGGTGGAGGGGTGGGGCGGCCTGGGGATGACAAAGGACTTCCGTCAGCTTGGCTCTTCCTCCTGGAGATAGCTCTTGGCTGACCCCTCCTCCCAGGACTCCTGCAGAAGTGGGTCTTATCATTTAGTTTCCCCTGTGGCTACCCTGAAGGGCAGTGTACTGCCCACCAGTCGGATTTCCCTGTGGGGGCTGCACTGAGCACCCAAGGTCTGAGTGGGACCATCCAAAAAAACCTACCCTGACCTCACTAGCTCTATTCAAGCCCTGCTGGGGGCTTGAGCTCCAGCCTTGGCAGGGAGCCTCTTTATCGGCCTGTTCCCTCCCTGTATGGCTGAAATACTCTCTCACACAGATATAGACAGATGCACACGCGCGCGCGCGCGCGCGCGCGCACACACACACACACACACACCCCTTTGTGTAGCCCTGGCAGGAGGGGTATTGACTCAAAGCTGTTTTAACCTAATCTGGTAATTAACAACGGTTGAGGATTCAGAGGGAAAGTAGCCACATAAGAACACCCAGCGCAGGACGGGTCTGTTGTTCTCCAGCCTGGCAGGGATACCCAGGGTCCCAGACCTTTTCGGTGGCCAGTCTTTGTGCTCCAGTGCCAGCGCTTCAGCGTCTGCACATCCCAGGTCCCTGTGAGTGAGCGTTCCTCCACGGCCACTACAGACCCCAGTCCTCGAAGTGCAACCTGCAGGGGTGGGAGCAAAGGGAGGGGAGGTCTCTGTTGATGCCCCAGATCCAGGAAGCCCATTTAACCAAAACAGAAGGGTGACTGCCAACTTTGCATTGGGTCCCCGGTCTCTGCCTCAGTGCCTCATACACCTGGCTCGTTTCACCTGCAAGGGTAGATGCCAACCTGTTCCAAGTAAGGAAACTAAGACTTGGGGTGTGTGCCTCCCTTGATGGTCTGCTGGATGAGCAAGACCCCATGGGGAAGGGGCTGCTAGATGGGGAGAAGTCTGGAAGCCTGAGAGATGGCAGGCAGTGCCTGCACCATTTCCCCAGAACCTGTCTGCCACCTTGAGCCAAGATCTTGTACTTCCTTAGCTTAGCGGGCAGGGAGGCTGAGCCTCAGGAGGCTGAGAGAGCCTGACACCACTCATGTACCTGGACGCAGACCTTAGATTCTCTGACTCCAAGTCACCTTTCCCACAAAGTCCAGGGAGGACTGGTGTTCAGAGAGAGAACAGGTTTTTCTGATGATACAGATACTGTCCATGTTGCTTGAAAGACTGCAATGCACCAAGGAGATGGCACAGCTGGTAAAGTGCCTGCCTTGTCTGTAACCAACCACAGTGCTGGGGACAGGGGGTGGGGGGGTAGGGTGGGGAGGGGAGGGACAGAGATGGGGAGGGAGTGTCTCTAAAGCTCAGTGGTCAGCCTAGCCACCCACTGAGTTCCAGGTTCAATAGGAGAGAGACCCTGTCTCAAAAAATAAGGTAGAGAAACAAGAGGGTGGCACCCTAATAAATGTGTTCTGGTCTCATGTGCACATGTGTGTGCACAGCATGCACACCTGCATGCACCTGTCTACACAGCCATACAAACATGCATGTGTGCCACATGTCTCGCCCAGACCCACCCTCGGGACAAGATTAAACAAGAAAGGAACAGATGTGGTCTGTGGTGCTGACGGGGAAATCTCATGCACCCTGAAGGGAGAGCACATGTCGGGAGTCCAGCATGTCTCATCTGTAAACATGCCCAGTGGTGCCCTGACTAAGGGGAACCTCAGGACGGCTTCAGACAGGGTTGCTTCCCCTTGGTAGAGCACTCTTGGGTAGTTACCTTGAGATCCACTGTCGCAGGCCGAGACAGTACTGGGTCCTCCCCTGCTTCATACAGGTGGTGCAGGCGCAGCAGCACACACTGCAGGTTGACCTGTGACTTCTCTGGGTGGCCTGTGGGTGTGGACATGGCAGTGAGGACCCCCATCAAGCAAGCTCAAGGCTTTACCCGGCCCTCTACACTCTGGACTCCATTCCATATCTCAGCCTCCCTTCAGGACAGCAACATGGCCTACACCTGCAGCTGTCACTCAGAGGGACAGCCCTTTGTCCCTGGTCACATGTCTTATGTGCAGCAGAGGCAGGATCCAGATAGGGCTGTGCCCACGCTGGACCTATAGCACGTCACAGGGGCAGATGCCAGTGTCCTCAAATCCCCCAGCCTGCTCCTTCCTACCCGCTCTGGAGTTGGGTGTGGTCACGAGCTGCCATGGTCACGTGCCTCAACACAAAGTGGGCACAAGGTGTGTGTTGCTTCAGAGCAGGTGGCATTTCCCCCCTGCCTGCTTCCCTCTTCATTGTCCTCACTGTCTAATGGGCCCAGAAACCAGGGACCCCCCCAACACCCCGACACCCTCAAGGGGCATCTGCTAACGAACTAATGAAACTCCTGACAACTAGGCTGTCCCAACTTGAGGGTGAGTGGGAAGAGGTACTTGGGGGCTGCAGGACTGTCTGACAGAAGCGAATGGTGCCTGATCTTGGTTGACAGCTTGATTGGATGGAGAGAGACCCCTAGGAGACTGGGACAGCACTTTCTTAGTGTCCTCCAAGAGGATCGACATAGGTGGGAAAACCTACCAAGAATGTCGCCATCTTCCCATGGAGGCCCAAGTGGAAAACAAGAGGAAAGGCAGGGAATATAGACCTGTCTGTCTGTCTGTCTGTGCTTACACCATGAACTGAGGGGTTGCTCTTCCACATGGGCCCGCCATGACAGGCTGTAACCTCCACGGCTGTGTCCTGGATCAGCTCCGTCTCCCTGAGTTATTTCCTTGCCCTGGCCCTCGCTGCCTGAGTTGATTTCCCCAGGTGCTTTGTCACGAGATGAAAGGTCGACTAACACAGTCCCTAACACAGGGCAGCCTGAGGGCCGGGCAGCACAAGGACACTGTCTGGGGACTTCGTGGGATCCATCTGCAGGGGTGTGGCTGGTCCTGGGCCGGGAGGCAGAGGCTGGGACCACCCTGCCCCAGCTCACTGACTTGACTGCTCACTCTCCGACGCTCTGCAGGCCTTGGTCTCCTATGTGACAGGTGAGGGGACGGAGGGCCTGGCAGAGCTGTGAGGACTGCCTGGTGGACTAGCAGAGTCACTCTGGTGGGCTGCCTCACCTCTCTGAAGGTTCTTCAGGTGCTGGGCGTGGCTCCTGCTGTACTTCCAGCCAGGTATGCTGAGGACCTGCAGGTGCAGGTTTGGGGGCAACGTCACGGGCCAGGGATTATGGGGTCCTGCAAGGCAGACAGATAGTGAAGAGGGGCTTTGGAACCAACTTCTTGAGGGATTCAGCTCCACACGGGGCCTCTGCCCCTTCCAGTCACCTCCCAGTCACCCATGCTCCCACCCCCAGCATAATGAGCGTGAATTTCACATCTCAGGCCCCGGTCTACCCTTGTCCCACCCCCACAGGCCTTCCCTGCCCCAAGCTGCTCTCTCCACATCCAGCCGCGGTTATACAGCTTAAGCTATGGAGGGACTGAATGTGTCACCTGGCCACTTCAGACTCCAGATGAGGAGACTAAGGCGCAGAGAGGGACACGCTGGCTCGCATGAAACAAGCCTTCCCCCTTTCTTCAGCACGACAGAGGCCCTGACCCCTCCTTCCGCTCTGACTTCCAGAAGGCCCTGCCACCTTCACATCATACTCAAATCACACGGACTGGCCTAGGCATGGGTCCCTGACTCAGACGGAATCAATAGGGTCTATCCCTAGGACTGCTTCAGTCAGGTCTACAAGGTTGGAGTCTCAGCAACTTTTGCATGGTGTGAGGTTTGGATCTCCTGTTTCCCATGTGCTAAAGGCCTTGTCCCCATCCTGTGGGCTACTTTAGGAGGTGAGGCCTGGGGGGGGGCGCGGAAGTTAGGTCACTAGGTCATGCCCTTGTAAAACTTGCTGGGACTCCAGCCCCTTCCTCTCTCTCTTTGCTTTTTAGCCATCATGAGATGAACAGTTCTCTGCCCTGTATTCCCCACCACGATGTACTCTGCCACCAACAAGCAACAGAGACAAGTGGCCACAAAGTCCATGAAACTGTGGGCCAAATTAAACCCCTTACTTTTACGTTGATTATCTCAGGTGTTCTGTGACAGAGACAGGCATCTGATTCACATGGTGGGAGACAGATATTCTCTGAGAGTAGCCAAGGAAGTATAGGTATATAGTTCTGTCTCAGAGGAGGAGGGGGAGGGGGAGGAGGCAGACAGCTCAGGTAAGATGAGGAATGGCCTGTGGAGGTCCTAACGCTTGAGCTCAATTATGGCCCCGCAGTATTTGCACCTTGGAGCATGACTCTCAGCTGCTCAAGGAGAAGAGGGAGGGAGGGAGGGAAAGAAAAAGGGAGGGAGAGAGGGAGAGGGAGAGGGAGAGGGAGAGGGAGAGGGAGAGGGAGAGGGAGAGGGAGAGAGAGAGAGAGAGAGAGAGAGAGAGAGAGAGAGAGACAGAGAGAGAGAGAGACAGAGAGAGAGAGAGACAGAGAGAGAGAGAGAGAGAGAGATTCTGACATACTGAATCTTTGCCTGCAGTAAAGATCCTGGCCACTAGGGGGAGCACGTACCCCACCTGGCCATCTGCAGTGTGCAGTGTGAGGACAGAAGAAGCCTTGCCAGGAGTACCTGCTCCCTAGACACCCACAGCCATCCTGCCCTCTCATTCAGCCCCTCCTATCTCTGCTTCCCTTCCCTTTTCTTTCTCTTTTTAAGATGAGGTCACACTGCTTAGACCAAGCTGCCCTTGAACACACAGCGATGCTGCCTCAGCTCTCCAAGTGCTGAGATCACAGGCATGGTTTGCCACGCTCCGTTCGACCAGAGGTTCCATTTCTGCATCTGGTCCCTGGTAATCCTAGGTGTATGTGTGGGGCGTCTCATGCGCCCCCAAACATAAGGTGCCAGGTCCTTGGCAGTATGTTCCCATCAAACATTCTCTGAATGAGCGTGTCCCCCACCCATTCTCAGTCACCCCGAGAACTCTGCAGGACAAAGGACAAACCTTAAACACTACACATGACAAGAGTTTAGGAGACATTTCCTACAGGGGTGAATTAGAAGGCCACCTGCCTTCTAAGGCCTGGGAGGGAGGGCTCTGGTTGAAAAACCAAACATTGTAATGCAAACCTCTGCCAGGGAGTAGGGAGACAGCACAGTCGAAGGTAAGAACAGAGCCGCATTTTCTCAAGGCCTCATTCTGCAGGGGCTGCGCCGCAGAACCCTTAAACAATGCAGCATGCCAGGACCTGCTATCTCAGATAAGACACGGAGCTGTGAAGCTGTTACAGAAGGCCTAGGGGAGGCACAGCACGCTGCCTTTAGGTCATGGCTAGGTAGGTTCTGCAGGGTCTAACCTGTGGCCCAGGGCAGGCATGGGTGCAGCCATCGTAAGATCATAAACTCACTCAAGATACTGAGCTTGTTTAGTGATCTTGTTGTTTGTTTTGGAAACCGACTACAGTTCTCAAACGTGGGCATTGCCGATGACAGTCACTTTGCAACACCACACAAAATACATATGCATGCTCTCACAAGTCGTGGGCCACAGATTGTCTATACTCCTGGATTTAATGTGTGTGCCCATGACAATTCTCTGTCTAATGTGGCCAGAAGAAGCCAAAAGACTAGACATCCCTGGACTAGAAGCTCTCTGAGGTATTGATAGCCTACCCTGAGTCAGACAGCCCGTCTTTTAAGAGGTGTGCATCCGACATCTAAAGTTCTATGGTACTGCAGGATCACGTTAAGACACAGCAAGGAAGGAGACGGAGAAGGCTGAGGGGAGAGCGGGGAGGGGTGGGGACAGGTGTGAGTCTCTCCCTGCTGACTAGCAGAGTAAGCTTGAGGGAGCCACAGACAGCGCTCAGACTGTGTCCCACTGCTCCTGGTGGGCGTGTCCTGGGCAGTGGTGATGCTCACTGTGAACAGGCGTCTCTCCATCAGCTAGCTCTTTTAACAACACCACGGGCCTGTGCTGCAGAGCCACCCCGCTCCTCGGGCGCAGGGCGGTCATGGTGGACTTGGGCCCCAGCAGGAGCCAAAGCACCGAGTGGACAACGGAGGTGTCATTCAGCGTGAGGTTGTACTTCAGGTTCCAGGCCAGGTTGTTCCACAGCCGCCGGTGGAGCATCACCTGCAGAAATCACCTGAGGTCCTTCCTTGGCCCTGGCCATGCTGTGGATGGCTGTGAGGGCCCACAGGGGACAGGCAGGCCTCCCTTACCTCCACCTGCCCATTCTCTTGGCTGGAGACTCCGTGCGCTCGCTCTGCCAGCAGCACCAGCCTGCTCTTGTCACCCTCGATGAAGGCCGACTGTACCATGGGGTAGTAATTCTGCAGAGACAAGTGCCAACCAGTGGCAGCTTCAGTCCAGGGTCAGGCAGACACCCGCTGCCTCCTAGGCACAGTGGCAGAGCTGCTTCCGCGCCATGTAGCCTGACTGATGGGACTCTAGGCCCCTGCTAAGTGTTCAGCACACATGGCACCAAGAATGACCCCTGACAAAGCCAAGAGGTAGCAGGGGAATAGGTCGCTGCCAGGATGCAGAGCCCACAGGGCAGATCCCAATCAGGGCCTTTCAAACAGCTCTCCCCGGGGCCTCTCTATTGCTCTGAGCAGGGGCTTAATGGGGTCAGGAGAAACATGCTTGTGTACAGCGTGGAGCTGTGACAGGCATACCCGGGGGATGGGGTTGCTCTTGAAGGCCTGGTAGGGCCTCCGCTGCATCTGGTAGCCATTGTTGTCAGAGTAGAGGACTTGCTGGCTGTTTAGGTCGCTGCTGGTCCTCAGGATGGCCTCACGGTTTAGGTCCAGGGGGCCCACCCAGTACCGCTGTTCAATCCGTTGGCAGAGCAGTTCCCCACCAAGGCTCGGATGCACGTGGGCCAGACGAGTGTGGATCGCATAGATGTAATCCTGGTCTGTTATGTTCCTGGAAAGGGGGCATGGGAGAGAGCGCTGGAGGGGCTGGCTGGAGGCTCCTTCCTCCATATAGGAAGCCAGGTGCCAAGAGGCAGGTATGGCACAGCAACCCAGTGGGAAGACTATGGGCCCTGTGGAGAGTCATGTAAGCCCTGGATCATTCATGGAGTAATGCGAGCCCCTCTCCCATGTTCTGACTCAGCTACCCACAACATGAAGGCTCAGGCATGTGCAAAAAGCACAGGCAGGGGAGAGCAATTCTCTCATGCAGCTATCAGTGACTAGCCATGTGCCAGAGCCATGCCCAAGTACAGGGACAGGGGCTCTGGGGGAAGGCACAGGCTCACTGACCCTCCCACCCAGAAACGCACCTGTAGAAATACTGCCTAATGTCTGTCGCCAGCGCGCCCGCCACCATCTCCATCCCCACCGCTTCCCAGGAAGGCTCAGCGGTATCGTTGGGTGCGAAGACGTAGTTGTCAGAAATGGGGCCCTGCTTCACGTCCCCGTTGGCCTGGTACTCCAGGAACTCTTGGGTCATGTGCACCGTGTGGTTGCTCTGTCTGCAGGGGTGAGAGAGGAGGATGGTAGGTGTCGCCCTCAGCAAGATCACTCATCTGCAGCAGGGCTGTGTGGCTCGGGATCAGGAGCGAAGGAAATGTCCTGGAGGGCATTGAGGAAGTAACCGGAGGCCTCAGGGAAAACCCCTGGTCGCACACACAGTCAGGAACTGTCAGGTGATGTCACAAGATGGAGGCTGCACACAGGCTGTCATCAGGGAGCACAGTCCCCACACACAGGCTGTCATCAGGGAGCACAGTCCCCACACACAGGCTGTCATCAGGGAGCACAGTCCCCACACACAGGCTGTCATCAGGGAGCACAGTCCCCACACACAGGCTGTCATCAGGGAGCACAGTCCCCACACACAGGCTGTCATCAGGGAGCACAGTCCCCACACACAGACTGTCATCAGGGAGCACAGTCCCCACACACAGGCTGTCATCAGGGAGCACAGTCCCCACACACAGGCTGTCATCAGGGAGCACAGTCCCCACACACAGGCTGTCATCAGGGAGCACAGTCCCCACACACAGGCTGTCATCAGGGAGCACAGTCCCCACACACAGGCTGTCATCAGAGAGCACAGTCCCCACACACAGACTGTCATCAGGGAGCACAGTCCCCACACACAGGCTGTCATCAGGGAGCACAGTCCCCACACACAGACTGTCATCAGGGAGCACAGTCCCCACACACAGACTGTCATCAGGGAGCACAGTCCCCACGCACAGGCTGTCATCAGGGAGCACAGTCCCCACACACAGGCTGTCATCAGGGAGCACAGTCCCCATACACAGGCTGTCATCAGGGAGCACAGTCCCCACACACAGGCTGTCATCAGGGAGCACAGTCCCCACACACAGGCTGTCATCAGAGAGCACAGTCCCCATACACAGACTGTCATCAGGGAGCACAGTCCCCACCACAGGCTGTCATCAGGGACCACAGTCCCCACACACAGGCTGTCATCAGGGAGCACAGTCCCCACACACAGACTGTCATCAGGGAGCACAGTCCCCACACACAGGCTGTCATCAGGGAGCCCCAGACTGCTCTTCAGCAGTCACACTGGCACAAGAGTGGAGTCTCATCATGCTGACCCAAGCCATCCCTGTGTCACATGCCACAGATCCTTCACACCCTTTATCCCCAGGGATGTGGGTGAGTGGGTGGACAGGTGGACCCATGGGTGGGTATGGACACAGATACGTAGGGCAGTGGCTGGTTGGTTCAGTATACAGATGGACAGGTGAGGGCTGGTGGGAATGGAGTATTAAAGGCCCTTTCTGTTTTACACAGTGTAGGCATTCCTGAGCAACAGCTCTGTTTTTGTACTTAGAGAAGCAGACCACATGAGCACCTTTCTCTTGGAGCCCTTCAGTCTTCCCTCTGTCTATAGGTCAGGGCTCTGAGGACAGACAGTTGAAACAGCGGTTTGCAGTGGCCCAGGCTCCCCCTTCTAATTAGAGGACACAAGGACAGGAGGGGGCCTTGCTATCACCTGGTCCTTCCCTGGGGAGGGTGAGCATAGAAGAGGTCACAGGACGCTGTCCATGTATCCAGGCCCTTGGCACACTTTGGAGGTAGTGCCGGCCTCACCTTACCTATCCTGAATGCTATGTAACATGTTGGTGTCCTGGTCGAACAGCAAAGTATAGCAGTCATTTGTCACAGGCACCAGCAGCTTTCCCTCCTGGCTGGTCTGGTTCCTCAGTTTGAGACTAAACTTGAGGGTGTTGGCCCTGGGGGCGACCAGCTCCCCGGTGCCTGCCTGGTCCCCGCGGGCGTGCCTGACTTGGTAGTGCCGGTAGCTGAGGCCCGGGATGGTGGTCAGGATGAGCAGGTCGTACGCAGAAGGGTCCTTTGTAGAGTTCTGAATCTACAAGCCAGCAGCACGGAAAGACGTTTCCTCAATCACCTCATAACTCTGGCCACACACAATGGAGTGGGTGCTCACTGTCTGCCCAGGCAGAGGCGGCCTTCTACCTCCTGAGGATTCCCATGACATCTTTACAGGCCTTGGGTTTGCTCTCCGAGACACTCCCCAGCTCTGAATACACTATCTCTGGGGCCTTGCCTTTCAATTACTCCTCCTCTCTATGTCTTGTCCTTCCCCATGCTGCCAGTGGTGCATGGGGGTCGGGGGTGGGTGCACGACAATGACAGGAGATGATGTGACTCTTACTAAATGTCTCAGGAGTGCAGAGGGGGCAGCCTAGAGCTCACCCCAACCTTGGCACCTCTGTTAGAGCGCGTCTTTAAGACGCTCAGGGCCTTTGCACAGGTGCAGTGGAATGAGGTTACCAAGTGGCAGACAGCAAACGTTCTCCAGCAGGACTTCTCGCCCATACCTGTGCTGACACCGGGTGGCCCAACTCATCGGTGACACTGACACTGGGGAAAGCGACAGTCAGGGTGATAATGGTGGTGATCTTCCAGGCCAGCGGGTTGTACACAGAGGCAGAGTATCCCACAGGCCTTGTGTCTACAGAGAGAACAGGTGTCACTTGAAGCCCCATAGTGTGTTTGGGAGCTCCTGGATAGGAGGGGAAATGAGGAAGGTAAGACCTGGTCTTCCAGAGTCCTTAGGGTAGATGTGGAGAGGAAGGGGTGTGGCCTGGATCCAAGGCTTTGAGTGCCCTGACCAGCACTAGAGGCTCTTCTGATGCGGGGCTGGTGCCCTTTCTGTTCCATCTGTTATGTCTGGACCCCTGAACACACTGCTTGCTCTCCAGTCTCCATCCTCGGGCCTAGCTGTCCCCTCTACCCAGTTCACTCTTTGGTTCTTCCTCCCTGCTGGAGGAAGCCTACCTGTGTGCTCATGGGAAGGCACAGGCCACCTACTGCCCTACCTAGCACTGATGTCACAAGCCAGCTTCTTCTCTTTCTGCAACTGTTGCTCCTATTAGACTGCTGTCCCCTGGGCAAGGGTTGGTCTGTGCCAGCCCTGGATGGAACCTACAGGCTGGATTAGGTCAGAGAGAGATGGAAGGGCAGGGCAGGTGCAAGACGCAGCCCAGACCCTGTCAGGGAAGTGAAGAAGGCCAGAGAGGCTAGAAAGGGCCAGCAAAATGCACAAGAGGAACAAGGCGGGTCTCAGGGACCTGGGGCCTTGTCCCTGACTGCTCCTGATTTCCCTGGTTTCAAACATTCCCATTGTATGATGGTCACTCTACACGTGTGACACTTGATGGACATAGAAGTTGGGCCATGGCTGCCTGGGGGTCACGTGTGGTTCAACTGGGTTTGAGAAGAAAATCTGGACCAGGGAGGCCTGGGCCAGAGAATACAGCAGAGAGCACAGGGAGGCGGGTTCAAAGTCTGGCTCTTGCCCTCCCTTGCTGGTGAGCCTGAGCTGAGCTGTGATCTCTCAGAGTCTCAGGTCCCTCTTGGTTCAAGATGAGCCTCCTTGTCGTGGGCTATGCAAGGCATTAAATGCCACAGGAACGTTCTAGACTCTGCAAACACTCAGAGCTCATCAGTGGCTCTTGCTCAGTCCGACTGTGCTACCAGTCTAGCCTGGATTCCAGGATGAAGAACTGGGCCCGAAACACTGAACCAGCCGGCAAGACCACACCACGGTATTGGGGTCACAGGCCTCAAGTGAGGTTCTGGTCCCCACTTCTGTCCCAGACTCTTTTCTTTTTTTGAGTCAGGATTTCTCTGTTAAGTAGTTCTGACTGTCCTGGAACTTACTATGTAGACTAAGGTAGCTTTGAACTTACAGAAATCCACCTGCCTCTGCCTCCCTAATGCTGGGATTATAAGTATGTGCTATCACTCCTGGCACCAGATGCTTTTCAAAGTCAAGCCACTGCCTCCCCACAGGGGCCTGGCTTACCTGTGCCAGACACTGGGGGCCCGTCCAGGGCAATGGAGGCCATCAGCTTGCGTACACCCAGCATCCCCATTCTGAGATGTTCCATGTACATGTTTTTCACCTTGGGGGATTCGGTGCCTGTGATGGCATCGTGGTGCTGGACCTGTCACCGCCAGAGTCAAGGAAGAAGGATATCAAACTTGGTCCTGGGAGGCGTCTGCTTCCAGAACATCAGGGGAGAAGACAAGCATCCCTCTCGTCTCACAGAAGGGAAACAGGCTTAAGTACTGGCCCGGCTTCTCCTGACGTCACAGAATGCCCTGCCTGAGTGTGTACACTGGCTCCTCCTGGTGGGAGTGAGGCTTCCCTGTGCCAGGGAGAGGTGGACTGTCTCCTCATGGAGCAGGAGACTAAGGTTCCCTGGCTGAAGCCACACATTCCACTGCTCTGCTGCACACTGAAAGCCTCTCTACAAGGCTTCTTGTGCCTCCATTTCCCCATGGATACAGAGGAGGGAGGTGGGTGGAGATGGCCACCATGCCATGCCATTGCCACACCATCCTGTCGGGTACAGGGAAGGAAATGGGGCCCAGAGAGCAAACGCTGTGAGCCTAAAGCCATCAGAAAGCTGAGATTTGGGTCCAGGAAGGGCACAGATGCCGGTCTACTCTCTATTCTTTGTCCAATCAGGTGTGAAGCTTAAGGAAGCCACTCAATGGGTGGATGTCTTGAGACCTAGGGTCCTGCTGTGGCCCAGTTTCACACTGTACCAGTCTTGTGACCAGAGGGGACCTCCGTTTCCTCTTCTATACGGTGGAGCCTCTGAGAGTACCCAGTCCCACTAAGGCCATATAGGAACTTTACCTCAGACACAGCCCAGCGAAGCTGTTGGAGTTGCTGCAGGGCCCAGGAAGGGTCCAGAGTCCCATGGGGGTCTGGCCACATGTAGCGTGTGAACATGGACTCCCCAGCATACAGCAAGGCACTGGCTTGTCTCGCTAGACCCTTGAGGGTGCTCCGGGATGTGTAGAAGCCCGTCCAGGCCTGCTGTGGCTCTGGAAGGTAAGAACATGCAGTGAGGCTGAGGGCCTAGCCTGCAGGCCAGAGTGTGGAACTGGGGATACCTAAGGGTTCTAGCTCTGCCGGGTCACCCAGGGAAGCACTCAGGACTGGTGGTAATACCAGGACCTCTGGCTCACACAGAGACCAGGACCTAGGACTCCTGGACAGGGTCTGATGTTTGGCGGGAACGTCAGGCTAGGCTGGGCAGACTGGGACAAGGTAGGTGTTCAGTGTCACAAGAGAGAAGACAGTCCACTGCACACCTAAGAAGCACGCAGCCTCCACATACATAAAAGGATGGAGAGCTGGGCAAGGAGGGGGTGACATGGGGCCCAAATGGGCAGCGAAAGGAAGAGCTTGAATGGACAGAGACTTTTGTATGTGACTCTGTGGGCCTCAGGGAGTCCCTGGGTCAGGGTGAACATCAGCAGGGTTCCCTCCAAGGTCCTCAGAGGGAGGCAGAGGTAGAGGTGGGAGCGGAGAGACACCTGGTAGGTTGCTTAGGGACTCAGGACAGAGGTGGGGCATGGGAACAGGATGGGAGGCAGCCGCCTGTTTCAGAAGGCAAGTCTTAAGCTCTTGTGGCTTCTCCTTTCTTGCCTCTTCCAGGTCTAGCTTCTGTCTCTATTTCCGAGTCTTTCACCACAGGACCAGCAGAACAGACTCAAGCGAGTGGTCGGTCACGTGGCTCCAAGGAAAGGCCACAGTTAGGTGGCCAAATAGCACCAGCAAACTGAGTGGGTAGAAGGCTAGGAATTCACTGCAACTTGGCTGCCCAGGCTGTAAGCCTGGCCGCCCCCCCCCCCAACTCCTGTACTATACCAGGCCATCTTCGTTTAGCCACGCACACATGTCAGTCTCACTCACGCAGCTCTGATACCCACAGATGAAACCTTCTCCCTCTCGGACTCCATACTCACAAAATGTATCCCATCCCACAGTTGTGGCTGTGCCCACATTCCTACCCTGTCCCTTCCATGTCTTCCCACAGTGTGGTATTCAAGGGCTTGAGAATTATAGCGGCTAAGTCAAGGGGACCCTGTAGCCTATGTGTGCAGCTTCTTTGGAAGGGAAAGAAGTGGGGAGAAGGGATGCACCCTTCACAGGGGTCTCCTCCCCTTATTGTTCACTGGTGAAACCAGGTGGGGTTGGTCTCTGGTATCACTGTGGCGTGGGAAGGCAAGGGCAGGCCCTGCTCCGGGCATGATGATCACATGGTCAGCCAGCAGATGCAGTCCAAGTGTGGCTCCTCCTCCAGCCTTGGATTGCTCAACTGGTGCTGGGCAAAGCTCACTGGCAGGCATGGCTATGTTCCGGTCTCTGAGCTGCCCTGCTCAACAGTGCAGCCCATCAACATCTTACCCACACTGCCTGGGCTTCTCCTCTAGCAAAAGCACAGGCAAAAGGCAAAAGGTAAAAAAAAAAAACAAAAAGCAAGGCCACAGGACCTTCGCAGGCTGTGACACGGGGGACGAGGAGAGCTGCCTTTTGTGTTTGGCATGGAGATGGAGCCCAGGCCTTCCACTGCTAGACAAGTGCTCTGTCACTGAGCTGTACCCCAGCCTCACAACAAAGGCACAACAAGGCAATACTCTGTGATGTTCTGAGGCAGGGCTTGGCATGGAGTGGGGAGGACACTTTCTATATGCCCTGGCTCTCTGCTGGAAACTAGGCAGACATGGGCCCGCTGTAGCCACCGGTAGGGGTGCACACCAGCCGGGTGGTGTTGAAGTTGGGTGCCTTCCCTGTATCTAGGAGCACCGAAAGCAGGGACTGGATGGGTCCCTGCCTGGCATAGTAGAACTGCCTGACACAGTAGACCTCACCTACTGTGAGGCCGATGGCTCCCAGACTTCTACCAGCCAGGGAGCAGAGGCTGTGTACTTTCCTGAGAACACAGGCAGGAAATAGATGACATCCCTCACAATGACAGTGCAGAGCAAGAAGAAAGGGGTGGCTGCTGGAACACAGAGGAGGCACTGGACTGCCCACCCTTGGTGTGAGGAGATGCTGCCCAGGGGAAGGGCATGTGGGAAGCGTGGGCAGAAGGCACTCCCGTGACTGTGCAGGTGTGCCCTGGGAAACAGCTGTCTAGGTGGGAAGAGCAGGAGGGACCAGTCTGGTACTCCTTACCCCCAAACTTACACTGAGCTGGAGGGCAGGTCTGTATCTCTGATACTGATGGCCCCCAGCCTCCCAAGGCTCATACCTGAAGAATAGGGAAGGAAGTCATGGTGGTCGTGGATGTCCCAGGTCACGTTGGAGTCGTGCAGGGCTTGGAAGTAGTCATTCAGTGTGGCGTACTGCACTGAGATGCCAAACTGGGCCGTGTGGTTGTTGATGTACTCCATCAGGGGGTCCATGTTGTCAAACTGCACTGAGGCATTGAAGAACTGCTTGTCACATCCCTGCAGGACACAGAGCAGCGGGTCGGAACCTCTGGGAACCTTCAGAGCCCTTGCCCAGGCAAGAGGGCTTATCACTGACACCCCCGGCAGCCCACCCACTCTCCTTGGCCAACAAGGGGACCAGAGAGACTCCTGTCACTCGCTCTCAGGTGTCTTTTAAGTAACTGTCACTAGGATCAACTGGGATAATGATTATTACACAGCCCTGACCACAAGCAGGACTGGGTTGGCAGGCTGTGGGTCACTTGTCCAGGTCAAGACAGAAGGTCACCCCTTTCTACTTGCACAGCTAAGTAGCTGTGTGGCCTCAGGACAATTCCTTAACATCTCTGAGCCCCAGATCCCTGCTGGAAAATGGATTCCAGAAATAGCTTACACCTGGGTATCATGGTAACCAGTTAGATGGATAAGACAAATACCTTAATATAGCTTAATAATAGTGACAGGGTGTGGGCCTGTCCACCGGGCATGCCCCTCTCATGAGCCTCATGGCAGATAGCTCTATAGACCCATTGCACTGATGGGGAACCTGATGCACGTAGAGCTGAGTAGGTTAGCCTGGCTTTCAGTACCAGACAATGTGAATGGTGGGGGGTGGAGGCTGGTTTGACTGGGAGGTTATCCATCAGCTTGGAGGTGGGGCAGGGGGATGGGGGAGAGTGGGTGAGGCCCCAGGGTCTGCAGGGAGCTGGGTAGAGATGGGTTAGATTAGAGCCCGCCTCACGTGTAGGCTGCAACTGCCACAGGCTGCACGGGAGGCCCTGGCAGTACTGAGGACACCCAAGTGGAGCATGCCATACCCAGGGCCAGAGGACGTGGGGAGTCTGGAACCACGCAGCCCTCTGCTTAACGTTGGCCACCAGAGCCTCAGCGTAGAGGTGGATGTTGGCTACGGTGACAGGCTCGCTCATGTTAGGATACACACCATCTGGGGGTGGCTCTGGGAAGACGGCCACACCATTCCAGTAAAATCCAGACCTGAGGGAGGACAGAGGTTGAGTGGGAGAGACTCCGATGAAGAGGTTTAAGGCTACGCATGGTTTGTCACCTTGCTTGGTTGAGACCAGGGTAGAAAACTGCCCCAAATACCAGGCGTTAAGATTTTAAAAAGTAATGCGATTAAATAAAGATCAAAGCTGAGAGCGATGGCCCACATCTGTGATCCTAGCGCTCACCAGGCCGAAACAGGAAGCCTCACACATGTTCAAGGCCAGCCGGCACTGCAGAGAGAAACTGCATCAGGAAAATCAAAACCAGGGGCTGGAGTCATGGCTTAGGAGTCCTCACCCACCTCCTGCAGAGGACCTGAGTTTGGTTCCCAGCACCTACGTGAAGACTCACAAATGCCTGTAACTCCAGTTCCAGCAGATTCAATGTCCTCTGTAGGTACTAGTACACTTATGTACATGCAGGAAAAACATCTATACACATAAAAAAGTCTGAAGAAAAAAAAAGCCCAAATCAAACCAGAACCACCCAACCAATCAAACAATTAAAAAAGAAAAAAACAAAACCAAACCAAAACAAAACAAAAAAAACCACCTCTCTCAAGGCCCACCCCCAAATCTGTGATGAGCAAACATCAGAGGTTTCTACAGCAACAGGGTCAGTCCCTAACAAGTTCTCCTGGTCTCCATGGTCTGGAGAGCCCCAGGAAGCAGCATCACTGTTCATGCCACACAGCACTGGGTGGCAGTCAGGAGATCCTGGGCCACCTTTGCCAAGCCCTGCCTCTCCTTGATAAACAATGAGTGGACGGGAAGAGCAATAGAAATATAAAAAGAAATATAAAAGTTAAACACAGCGCCTAGCAGAGCAGCCTGGCCTGTGGCAAGGACACTCCAAGTGTTGTTCCTGCCTCCTGTCTGCTCGCTCTCCACTCCCAGAGCCCCTCACATGCAGACTCACAGATGCACAGGACAGAGCCAGGTTTGAACCCAGGCCCGCCAGACTTCAGAGCACCGGCGGTCTGTTGTCAGCCTGCAGGGACCTCCTCACCACAGGGCACAGGACAGCTGGTTCTATGAGACGGTGTGGTACTTCTGTGCTGTGACCTTGCCCCTTGCCATCCCTGACACCTGTACATGGTAATCCCTGATGGGGTGAGGACTTTGGGTTACAGGTTTAGCTAACAACTGACTTTCCAGCTGACCCCACAGCAAAGCCAGGCCAGCCAGGCGCATGTGGAGACAATGGTCCTCACAGCTGAGAAATCCCTGCCCATCTATGGCCAGTGCCTTTCCCTGTAACTAGCTCTCTCTTCCAGGCCAGGTAGACAGGGGCAGGAAGACAGGTGGTCACCGGGGGGCAGGGGACAATCCCACTGAAGCAGGAAGGAGAGCCGGAGTGAAGGCACTGAGACACTGTGAAGGGAAGTCTGAAAAAAGGAGGCACAGTGGGGGGTTCCTCGGTATCTGCTGGCTCAGATTTCTCACCTTGTAGATGAGGACAGCCGAGCCCTGGAGCAGGCAGGGTCCCACCAAAGTCAAAGTGCAGTGTCCTTGTGAGGGCAGGAGAGGGGCTCAGTAGTTGAGAACACCTCTTGCAGAGGACTTGGGTTTGGCTTCCAGCACTCACATTATGAAGCTCACAACTGCCTTTTAACTCTAGTTCCAGGGGGATCCAACACCATCTTCTGGCCTCCCTGGGCACTGCACACACATGGTGCACAGAAACTGATGCATAAAAATAAATCAATAAGCCAGGCAGTGGCGGCGCATGCCTTTAATCCCAGCACTTGGGAGGAAGAGGCAGTTGGATTTCTGAGTTTGAGGTCAGCCTGGTCTACAGAGTGAGCTCCAGGACAGCCAGGGCTATACGGAGAAACCCTGTCTCGAAAAACCAAACCAAACCAAACCAAAACCCAAATAAATAAATAAATGGATAAATAAATACATAAAATTAAATACATACATACAAAAATACATACATACATACATACATACACATACATATAAGAAAAACCCTTCATCTTGTACATGTATGTGTGTGCATGCGCCTGTGTGTGTGCACGCGTATGGAAGCCAGAGGACAATGTTGGGGACAACACTTAGGGAGCTATCTCTGGTTTCTGAGATGCCAACCGCCCTGGCTTTGGGAGCAGTAGACTGGGGTTATATGAGCACCCTCATGGTGGGGGCTTGCACATGGAAACCTCACATGTGGACGTGGGAAGCTCCTGCTATAATGCTGCCCCTGATCCACAGGGTCCGGGCCTGCACAGCTGTTCCGCGGAGCGGGCGGTATCCACAGACAGGCAGGGCAGCTGCAGACGGGGCACCTACCTGTTAGAGAAGGGGATGTGTGAGGGGGTGCAGTAGCTATAGTGGTCCATGACGTGAGTGAAGATTTCCTGCTGCTCCGCCGACAGGGATTGGGACCCGTGCCACACAAACTGCAGCCCCTGTGAACCAGGGAGAATGGGGTAAGGCAAGGGTAGTGTTTGCTGGAACCCTGGTTCTCCCTCCTCAGTCCCTCTGCACGTCCATGGCATGCGCACACCTTCAGCCTCTTTCAAAGGCCCAGAGACAGGGCTCCTTGTGTCACCTCCTCTGTAAGATTCCTGCAAGCTGGGTGCTACCAGGGCCACATGTTGCTGTGACATCAGCCTACATGTCTCAGTGAGCTCAACCTTCCGGAGATGCACAGGAAAAGCCCCCTCCACACTCCCACCAGGCCTCAGAGAAGCTCATTCTGATCTGCTTGAGTACCTACAGCCATGGAGAGTTCCTACCATGCAGTCTAGTCTCACACAGCCTAAGACAGGCTTGGGGCTCCAGAGTCAGTTCTGCTCAGCCCTGCCTTGGGGACCCTGTACAAGTTCTCTGACCCTTCTACCACCTGATTTCTGAATGAAAAGCAGAAAGAAGCCAAGTCCAGTCCTCTAGGGCCATCCACAGGTGAAATCAGCCATGTGTGTGCATGAGCTCAGGGTCAGGAGTAGCAGCTGACACTTTGCCAGTAACAACGAAATGCTTCTCATCATGCTTTCCTGCAGCCCAGGGGACCTGTGTGCAACTTTTGCTGGCCTGTTCTACCAACACTCCCTGGGCAATCTTGCATGGGGCAGTGCTCCCTCTGGAGCCCTGCTCTCCCCATCTGCAAGCAGTATAACTATAACTGTGCCTTGCACAAAGACGTCCTCTTGCACAAGGACGTGCTCTCTGCTAGCACAGTACTCTGTGCAGAGTGGCTGTGACAAGCCAAGCCATGGAGAGGGGTCCTAACTGGTGCTAGAGAGATGGCTCTATGGTGGCCAACATTTACTGCTCTTTCAGAGGTCCAGGGTTTGGCTCCCAGTGGCCCTGTCAGGCAGTTACAACTGCTTGTAACTCCAGTTCCAGAGCATCTGACCCTCTGGACTTTTTACACATAATCCACACACAGCAGCACTCACATGCCATTAAAAATAAAATGAATCTTAAAAAGAAGGAGGATCCCAACACAGAAGGACTGGTGTCCATATGTAAAGGGGGTGGGCACAGCCCGGTGGCAGAGCATTTGCCGAGCATTGCAAGGTGGCCCTGGCTGCAGTCCCTACTGCTACTAGACCAGACCAGACCAGAAAAAAAGTAAAGAGAGGAGAACAGAGAGGAGGAGAGATGAGGAGGGGAAGGCAGTGGGGAAGAGGGAGGGAAGGGGAAGGAGTGGGGGCAAAGGGAGAAGAAAGGTTGTTTAAAGGGAAGTGTGTGATGGCGGATGTAGGCATTAGCACACCCCAGTGGAGATAAGAGGAGAAAATGGCCCTCAGCATGCCGAGGATTGAGGCTAGGCAGACCCTTGGCCCAGTCCCTACAGCCTCTAGCGCTGTGAGGACACACATCTGCTGCCCAAGGCCCAGGAGTACCTGACACCTCACCTCCAAGGCAGCTTCATCACGGATGGAGATGCTGGGTGAATGTGGCCCGCATCAGGACCAGTCCGTCCTAGCACAATCAACCCATGATGGCTGCTTGTGTGTGACGTCCCCGTCCCTCTAATCCTTCATCTGCATTTCCAGAGTGCAGCTCAGCTCCAATCCTCACGAATAACTCTAGGAAGGAGCTGGCCCAGGCCCAGCTAAGGGGTGGAGAGGCCTGGGGTCAGGAGGCCACTCTCAGAGGCAGCTACAGGAGTCAGACCAGGGTCAGGCAGCTGCCACAGAACCCAGTGAAGGGCAGGAAGGCAGCAGGAGGTGGGTGACAGTAGGTATGTCGTGGGACACACCTGAGCTTCCTGCATGGCATCCTTGAGGTTGTAGTCAATCCGGGAGATGAGATGGGCATTGAAGCCTGCCAGGGCAAATAGGGTAGGGGTTGTCGCCGATGCACCAAAGGGGTCCACGTGCCAGGAGAACCGTGGCCGGATTCCAAACGTTTCATAGAGAAAGCCATGTCCTTCTGCAAAGACAGGAGTCACCTAGCGGGGCTCACCAGGGTGGCCTCTTCCACCACCCTCACCCTGGCTCTCCGGGTGCCCCGAGAGGCTTCAGTGTGAGGCTGGGTATGGAGGAGGGTTTTATATTAACTCTTAACTGTATACATCAAAACAATTTATCACCAGTCTCTAGATGTACAGTTCTTTTTTTTTTAAGATTTATTTATTATTATATGTAAGTACACTGTATCTGTCTTCAGACACACCAGAAGAGGGAGTCAGATCTCATTACGGATGGTTGTGAGCCACCATGTGGTTGCTGGGATTTGAACTCAGGACCTTTGGAAGAGCAGTCAGTGCTCTTAACCGCTAAGCCATCTCTCCAGCCCTAGATATATAGTTCTTAGAATTAACTACATTCACATATACCACCGTTCAGTTCCATAACTTTCAATCTGCAAAACTGAAACATGGCTTCCCAGCTCCCAGCAACATCATTCTATCTGTCTCTGTGGACCTGGTGGCTCTAGGGACCTCTTATAAGAGGAATTCCAAAGTACTGGTCCTTATGTGTCTGGCTCATTTCCTCAGGACTAGATGAGCGAGCTTGGAGGTGCATATTCCTGCCTCAGATTATACAGCCAGGCCTGACACCCTGAGGGCCACTCCAAGGGACCCTGAGATCCCCATCCAGAAAGTGGGCATACTAAACACTGCTGTTGGATGTTACTAAGTTTGGGGGTCTTTTGTTACAGAACAAAGAATCCTAGATCAGATTCATCCAGCCATTTGTCTTCTTTAATATCTTTGAGAAGCCATCACAATGGAACAGTCACTGGGTTCAGGGCTACAGGAGAAAGGAACTCAATGTGCTGAATGAACTGCTGACTAGCTCCCCCAAGCCTTGCCCGAAGCGCTGTCTTCCTACCACCCAGCGGTTTGTAGTCTGCATGGCAAGAATGTGATACATGGATTCCGTGACTCTCCAGGCCTGGAGGCTCTGACGGAGACCCGGACGGTGCCAAGATTCGGAAGCAGAGCAGCCACAGCAAGGCTGAGGTACAGAGAGCAAGGGCGGTCAGGAAGGGAAAGAGGGAAGGAGGAGGATTATCCTCTGGTGAGTCCAGTGTGCAGAGGAGGTAGAGGTCAGGCAGGGGGCATCGACTAGCATCATTGTGCCAGCAGGGCAGGCTGGGATGTGTAGGAAGCAGGGAGGACAGAGCAAGAGGCTACATGGTCAACAGCATCGTGTCTCGGGCAGGCGAGTCCCCTAGGCCACTCCCATACTGGCAGAGCCCTGATTGTTCAGGGCACATCCCAGCCTGTGGAGAAGGATGAAGCGAGTCAAAGACAAGCTGTCTTCCATACAACATGTGATCTTCTAGTTGACGGTCACGGGGTAAGCCCAATCAATGATTGATAAGTCATAAGGCCATGATGTCTTCACAGCCTGGGCAGCTGGGTGAGGGCGTTAGGGATACGAATGTGCAAACAAGCCCAGCTCAGTGCAAACTTCAAGAAAGATAAGCTCAGGCAGTCAGGAACTCCCCCCCACCCCCCCCCAGTTTGGCTGTTTTTCTCAGCTACTTATCAGCAATGATAAAGAAGTGAGCGCAGCATCCAAACCTGTGAGCTGTAGGATCTGGTCATCCAGGTGGGTCACAGCCTCATCATGCATGACCTGGCCTCCGAGAACAAACTCCAGGCGTCCTTCATCTAGGAGCTGGCGGACCTGGTCACGGACAGGCAGAAGAAGAAAGCCAGGTCACAGGTCCCAAGCCTGCAGCACTTCCCAGTGACCTTCACGAACTGCACCCTGGCTCACTCCACAAGACCAGAACACTGTCCTGGTTCATGCCATGCCCTCCGCGCTCAGAAGCTCATAGCCCATGGCAGCTATCAGAGACCTGCATCTATGCCTGATTCTCCAAATGTGTTTTTAACTTTCACGTAACTTTTTTTTTAAAAAGCTGCAAAACCAGAACACAGTGCTTCCCCACACCCCTCCCCAGATCCGCTCATCGGCCACATTTTTTGGGTTCTCTTGAGTGAACATTTCCATGTCTATACACCTCACTCTATTTTACCTGAAGCACTTACGGTGAACTGGCTGCAGCCTGCTTCTCTCTGAGCACTTTTGTGTGCTCCAGAGGAACGAGGGCGATGCTAACCCCAGTCTTATCACCACGACTAGGAAACAGAATGCTAAGACTACTGTATAACCCCAGGCTCTCTGTGACCTGACTGCCCCACCAGTCCCTCTCCTGGCACACCATTCAACCTGGGACCACAGGTCCCAGTAAATGGTCATCTTTCACTCAGTTCTTTTAATTCAGGAAACAATTCCTCATTCGGTCTTTTTTTGGTGGTGGGGGCTTGACAATTTAGAGGGAGACAGGCCTTATTATCTGGGGTTTAATTCACTGGTCTTGCGAGAGAATGTATGTTAGATAAATGAATTCAGGGATAGGCAGAGAAAAGTGTGGGCATGAGGGTGGGCGGTTTGTATGTTGCTTTTGGCTTGTGTGCTGAGGGTGGAATCTACAGGTGGCTTACCCCAAAGCACCGATTACACATGGGGAAGTGTCCGTAGTGAACACAGCAGACAAAATTCTGGCCTCCAGGGAAAAGCACTAGTAGATTCTTACCTAGGGCTATACACAAAGCACACCCCTTGAAGAGGGTTGGAGACAGAGCCCATTGGAAGAGGCAGGCTCTAAAGTCAGACAGCCCTGTTTCAAAACCATACCTGTTTATTCATAAACTGTAAACCCTTGAGGCGGTTGCCAGATCACATCTGTAAGTCTGCACCACAATTCCCCCATAGCTGGTACATGCAAACGGCAAGCTCCAGATGTTTCCTCAGAATCCTTGGCATGAGCTGTCGGAGCGGGGAGCTGGCTATCTTATCTTACAGCAGAGAAAGCCAGGGCTTATAGATGGCCGTGGCAGGGTCAGGCACCAACCTGCTCACATTCTCTGTACTGTGTGACACTAAGCGGCCAATGAGCCACAGGATCCCAAAAGCGGCCAGCCAGGGGCAGGGGAGAGTCAGTGTGTGCAGATAGGGGAGGGGCCAAAGTTCACCTGGGTGTTGATTAAGCACCAACTCCTGGTGCCTCTTGGGAGGAATGCTGGCATAGAGGGCTATCCGATCCTTTACCAAGAACAGGCAGAAAGATAACATCACCCTGTCTATAGGCTGTGGCCCTGACCACAAGCCTAGTTTTCTTGTTTTGTTTTGTTTTTGTGTTTGTTTTTTACAGCTGGCATGTCCCTGAGCACATCTGGAACTCCCTAGCTAGTCTCCTCCTGGAACTTTCCTGTAACACTTGGGATACCTAAGGACCCATGTCCTGACACTCCTGTCCCTGCCTTACCTGCTGTTTCTGCTGCTCAGAGGCCACACCGTCCCACCACAACCGGAAGAACTCCTGCTCCACAGCGATGAAGCGACGCCGCTCCTCTCGGACCAGTTCTGCCACCACGGTGGTGTAGACATTGGCTGCATAGGCCCGCATGCTTTCCTGGCGAGGCAGATGCCATCACAACAGCCCCAAGGGTGGTGGTGAGCCCAAAGGACCAAAGAGAAGATCCACAGACCAAGTACCCTGGTGCCTAACACCTCCAGTGTACTCAGGCCTAGGGGTATGTGGTAGGGATCAGCATATACATTACAGATTGAGTCAGTGGACAGAAAGCCTCACTCTGCCCCCTCTGTCCAAGGTCTTGAACAGAAAGAACCTTAAGGTTACAGGCCCCAAACCAAGCTTATCTGGCCGGATAGGAGTGTGAAAAGGAAGCTGAATTGGCTGGCCCTCAAGTCAGCACAACAGAGGACCAGCCTAGTTCCCTGTAGTCAGCTGACATCCACCTGCTTGGAAACCAACCCCACCTTATGCTACTTCAGGCTTATTCCCGAGACTGGACACACTCCCCTGCCTTAACTTTTGCGGGGACCATCTGATAAGATTGGACACCAGGACTCCGAGGCAGGAAGAGGCCATCCCGAGGCTGAGGCTCAGACAGCAGGGTCAGGCTGGGGGGCTGCAGCCCAGGCCTCCCCTCTTCCCGGCTGGGCCGGGTGCACCCCGCAGGAGGCAGCTACT
The DNA here is from genome assembly GCA_036184795.1 of Tokudaia tokunoshimensis. Lineage (NCBI taxonomy): Eukaryota > Metazoa > Chordata > Mammalia > Rodentia > Muridae > Tokudaia > Tokudaia tokunoshimensis. Next base: position 69,507,888 of record BTHU01000014.1, on the reverse strand, counting down.
GTGCAAGGAGCTCAGGAACGCCCCACACTTACCTGGACCGTGTAGACCCAGCCCACGTCCATGTGACTGTGGGGCACCACGAAGGCCCGGATGGGGCCGGCGGGCCGGGCCGCCGGCGGCCACAGCAGCAACAGCTGGCCGAGCAGCGGCAGCCAGCGCAGCGTCCCCATGGCTGGGCGGGTGGGACGCTGCCCGGGCAGCGGGTCCCGAGTGAAGCGGTCCACTTCCGGGTCCGGGGCCCGCGGCGCCGTCTATCGGCGGGAGTGCGCGAGCGCAGCCAGCCACGGGTAGGGCATGAGCTTGGTGTGATACGGCGCCCCCTGTCGTCTAGAGTGTATGGTGCAGCTCTCGTCCCCATATGGTGGCTTTGCAGTTCAAGGAGACCGTTGTCTACACAGAGGGAAACCTTCCAGGCTGACATGCGCTCGCCCACGCAGACCTCTAGCTTCAGGGTGGCTTGACTTGTAACTTTTGAGGCCATTTTAAGGGAGTGAAACTGGCTTTTACAGACATAGCGATGGAGGAGTCAAGGTTGACAGGTTCCGAATCAAATCTGGGGTCTTGGATGGTGAGCTGGGGCAGGTGTTTAATCTCTTTGGTCCCCATAAAATGCTATGTGATAATAGAGGAGGCATGAGTTGCTAGGGACATGGGATCTAAATGAATGAAGTCCCTATAAACTGGTGACTTTACACGTGGTTCCCTGAGCCACCTCTATAGCCCCCCCCCTCCATGGCCAGCAGGTGGTCTATAGTTTGGGGTTTTCTGGGCTGTGGTGGGGCCAGAGGTGTGACTCAGACTGGCCTGTTCTGTCACTTGCCCTAAAGCAAATGCGACCTGAAAACAAGTTATTCTTTGAGCAAGCGCAGATCTCTCTCTATCCTGTTCGTGGACCTGAGTTCTCTAGATTCCACAATAGGTCAGACCTTTCCACACAGAAATGGGTAACCATTTACCAACTTGTGGGGCCACTGCTTCAGGACTCACAGGTGGACTACATTTCCCAGCGTCCTTTGCATGACAAATGTTAGCCAATGGGATGTGGACCACCATGTGGATGGTGGGTTCACAAGAAGAGCAGCCAATGCGGTCAACTGCTGTGCCATCTCTCCAGCCCAATCACAGCTTCTTAAATTATGTGCCATGACCACATATGTGGGGCTGCAAAAGTGTTGGCAACGGTAAAGGTTTCTGAATGTCTAGTACCACACTCAAACCTAAAGAATCTGAGGTATTTCTGGCGGTGTTCCCTCATGTTACTTCAGATAATGTCACTGCAGTCTTGAATCTGAACACATAGCACTAGCACTTTGCACCGTGAAGGCCGACGCGCCATGCAGCAAACACCACCTGAAACATTTTGGTTCAGATATGCTGTGAAGTGCATCATTTTTCAGTAAATAGCATTTGTGCTGTCAGAGAAACAAACATGGTTTAATCTCAAAAACAACTACGTAATATTTTCCTTCCATAATTTCTCATCATATGAGCATCAAATTAGCGTATGTTTGGATTGTTGTAAGCTAGAATGCTGTACCATATTTTATTTTTGTGTATGGTGTATGTACGAGCCTGTGTGTGTGTGTGTGTGTATACATGTGTGTGGATGTCAGAAGTTGATGCTGACCATCTTCCTATATCACGCTGTACCTTGTGTTTTGAAATACCATCTCTCACTGGACCTGGCGCTCTCTGATTGGCTAAGATGACTGGACAGAAGCTCCAGGGAGCCTCCTGTCTCTGCCTCCCATGTTGGGGTTACAGATTCTCACTGCAGTACCCAGCTTTTACATGGATGCTGGGATTTGAACTCAGTTCCTCATTACTCGTCTCTGGGAGTGCTGACAAACTTCGCTGGCTCCCTAAAGCACTGTCGTCTGTTCTAAGGGTGAAAACATTCCTGGACAGAAGCATGGGGTGAATTCTCACCTCAGGGACAGCTCAACAAATATGGAGGCTTCCATACCTGAGTAATGAACTGCTGAACCCGAGATCATCTCTTTTCTCTGCTACTCATGTGACATCAGGGGATAATTCTTGGAGGGACTCAAGACCAGCTTGAGTGCAGTGAGCATGGTTCTGGTAGTCCTCGCCATTCTCCCTAGTTCCCTCTGCCTTGCTAGAAATGATTAGATTACATTCCTAAAGCTAGCCCCCGAAGTCTCTTCCCTTATTTGGCCACTTCCTCCTCCAGAGGCTGACTACCAAGGTTCAGCTATCAAAGTATTGAAGTCAATCAAAAGTCCCCTTTGGCTCACCTGATTAATATGCCCAATTAAAATGAAACACCTCATCCTAACACAGGGTTTCCCCTTATACCTCTATAAATGGCCATATGTGTCACGTCTGTCTCCTCTCTATCCAGAGGCAGTCCTTTTTCCTCTGGGACAAATACCCCTGTCCCCTTTCCCTTGTTCCCTTCCCCTTCTCCCTCATCCTCTATTTCCCATGTTTGTCTCTTCTGTGCCCGCTGCCTCTCTGGGGCAAACACATCACCTTGGTGCTGAGAACTTAGTCTTGGGGTCCTGAGCTGATCCTTTTCCTGATACCTTTCACTTCCAGGAGCCCCTATTGCAAGTAAGAACAACAAAATTCAGTCTCATGGGATGTTGATGAGTTTCTGCTGCAGTTTGAATGAGAGATGCCACCAAAGGGCTCATGTATTGGAACATGTGATACCCATTGCCATTGGTGCTGTTTGGGAAAGTTATGGAAGCTTCAGGACAGGGAGACAGCCTTGTCAGAGGAAGTACATCACCCGGGGAGGACTATAGCCTGACCTGCTTCCTTATCTCTCTCTCTCTCTCTCTGAATGTGTGTATGTGTGTGTGTGTGTGTGTGCGTGCGCGCGCACGTGCGCGCAATTGCATGAGCATGAGCCCTTTATGAGTGGATGAAATGTGGCCTCTCTGCCTCCTGCCAGGCCATCCTCATCTGCCCATTGCCGCGCCTCCCCAGCTATGATGGATGCTCTCCTCTCTGGAACCGAGAGCCGGATCAAACACTTTCTTCCTTAAATTGCTTTTGTCATGGCATTTCATTCCCGTGACAGTGACCTAACTGGTATGAGTAAGAGAGGAAGGAAGCATCTCCAAAGTTGTAACAGGCTATTGCTGGCTTCAGGAGGGTGAGAAGGAGCCAAGGCCATGGCGAGCGGCAGACTGGAGAAGCTGGAAGGTGAGGAGAAGCAGCTGCACAGGACCCCATGGGGATGACCTGCACATGCCACACTGGGATCTGGGACTATGAAGAGCCAGCCTGCCTCCATCTCAGGCTTAAAAACCATCTTATAATAAAGACAAGCCAAGTTCCTTCCTCTTTATGATTAAACCGCTGTTTTTCAAGGATTGGACTATGCCCCACCCATACCCTTAACTACGAATGATTCTGTACTGCCTGTTCCAGGAATGTCAATCATGTCTTTGTTTCAAAAAGTTATTTATAATCATCTTGCAAACCTACCTTTGTTTAAAAAAGGTTTGATACCTCCTATGACTGTCTTGTTATGACCATGACTACCGTGCTATGCCCACCTTGCAACCATATCTTTGTTTCAAGAGGAATTGACTGGCAATGCATGTGTTCTGCTCTCATAACCCCACCTATCGTGCCCACCAAAGCCCGCATTTAGAAACCTCCTACCCCTGAGTTATAAAAGCCCTGACTTCCTTACTTCCAGTGCTGCCCTCTCAACCCCACCTTAGGGGGGAGGCAGCCCATGTACACAAATAAAAAAAGCTTGCTTTCATCAATGGCCTGCTTTAATTAATTTGGTCATGATGATTTGGGCTGGTGGTCTTTCTTCTCCCCTCTTTGGGATTAACAACAAGTCCACTGACTTCTGACACCCAGAACTATCAGGTAAGGTGTTTTTGCATGATGGGAGCTTAATCTTATACTTTTAAAAACCACACCCATTTGCAATGCCACCATAGTGGTTTCTCCCAACATCTGCCTAGGATCTTGTCTTGGGTGATGTGCAGGTTACAGCTGCCATGGTTGGGTCAGACAACTCTGATTCAGGTCCTGCTACATGGCACATTCTGGGTGGGAAAGCACACCAGCCTCAAGGCTGAAGGCCATATATTCTAGTTCCAGTTAGCTGTAGGGCACACAGGGCCTCCTGTTGTCCCCTTAGATGTCAAGTGACCACACCTACTATCCCACTAGTTGCTACTATGATTCTAAAGATTTATTTCTTTCATGTATGTGAGTACACTGTTGCTGTCTTCAGACACACCAGAAGAGGGCGTCTGATCCCATTACAGATAGTTGTGAGCCACCATGTGGTTGCTGGGAGTTGAACTCAGGACCTCTGGACGAACAGTCAGTGCTCTTAACCGCTGAGCCATCTCTCCAGCCCCTCTACTATGATTCTAATTGGCACTCTTCCTGAGATTAGAAATGTTTACTCACAGTTACTGGTTTACATGCATGCCTATGATCTCCTTCATACAATTTCCTCTGTGAGATGAGAGAGATGCAAGTGGCTTTGTGTTTCTTTGTGTGGATGTGAGATGGTTTCTGAACCACTGGTTAGAAAGTCAAACCTTCTGTACATGGAGTAAACCCACTGCAGACACTAAGTCTTTGGCCCCAGAGGGTTTCTGCCTTCTGGACAGAGCCTTCCTGCAGTGTCATGAACATGTCTATCCACCTTTTCTGCATTTTGTGATATGGAGTCTGAGGGGAGTTTTATTACATCGAGACCCAGCCCTGTTCTTTTGGCAGAAATACTTTCTATAGATGAAGTAAGTGTCTCAAACTGTTCCTGGTGAACACCCAGGGTTTGCTGGCCTATCCACGAGAGGTCAGTGATTGGTGGTTGAGAGCAAGGAGCTATTTTTGTTTATTAGAGGTTCAACAGTGTTGTAGTTATGTTCAAAGAGCTGTGTTTTTAGAGATGCTTGCTGACGCGCAGGGACCTGAGGAAAAATAGGCAAGAGGCAGATGGGACAGGTGAAGCAAGCGTGGCAGGGTCACCATAGTGATCCGTGTACTTGAAAGATGTCATAGTTTTGCTTCTGTTGCTGTGGTAAAGATATTAGACACAAAACCATTTAGGGGAAATGGGTTTAGCCAAGCAACAGGGTGAGACATCTGGTTACCTGACACTCACAGTCAAGGGCAGAGAGTGCGTGCATACATGCATGCCTGCTTGCGCTCTGTTCCATTTTTCTACTCTTACACATCTCAGGGTCCCTTGCCTAGGGAATGGTGCCTCCCATAGTGGGTCTTCCATCTCAATTGATTTAATTAAGACAATCTCTGCAGAGCGATTCAATGCAGATGATTCCTCCCTGGGACTCTTTCCAGATGATTGTAAGTTGTGTCGAGTCAATATTTAAAGCTGGCCATCATAGAGGACCCATGAGGACCTCTGGTGGGGACAGTGTGGATAAGGCTTTGTCCAATTGTGTAAACCCAAGTCTGGTTTGCACAAGAACCTCCGCACAAAGGTCTCTGATGAACGTGGACCTTTGGGTGCTTGTAGACGTCTTTATGCTTGTGGCTAGCACCATTGTCTACTTCTCTTTCTCCACCATTCCTCTTTCCCTTTCCCCTTCCTACTTTTAGCCTGTTCACGTCCTGTTCTCTTCCTGCCACCAGAGGGCGCTGCGACCTAGACAGCCGCTGTTCTTGGTGCTGAAATCTTGACCACTAGTGGAAGCGCCTTAGAGATTCATCAGCTCTTCCGGGCCTTCATCCTTACTTTTCTCTCCCTTTGAAAACACATGCTTAAGCACAACAGATACACCATCTTACATTATCAAGCACCCCTGACTTTTGAACTACAGAGGTACGAAGAGCCACTGCAAGGCTTAGTAACAGTTACCTTGGGAGTGTTGCCTGGAACCTGCACTCACCAGCTCTGTGGCTCTAGACTAATTACAGTACCACTCTGATTCTTGATTTTATAATCTGTAAGATGGGCATAGCCCCATTACTTTTTTATTGGTGTCTGTGTCTGTACGCAGGTGTGTGCATTTGGGTAATTGGTCTTCCAGAAGGTGAGCATGCGTTCTTAGCCTCTGAGCCATCTCTCCAGCTCCAAGGATAACCATCTTTAAGCCATTCTTGTGACCCTCATTGAGGGGGTGTGGCATGGGGTAATCAGTCACTCAGTTCAGTCATTTTATGTCCCTGTGACCACGACTGGTGTGTACTGAGCATGCCCTTTGTGCTAAGAGTCTTTCAGGGCTAATCTCTCATGTGTGACATCAGGAGAGGTGATGTCTACTAATCCTGTCACCTGTGACCTCTCGCTGACTTTAAGTGAAGTAGAACCACTCTCTTGATTTCTGCTTCTGCATGGATGGGCCTTGAAGGATTTGTGCAGGTTGGTCTGCACAGCTCTGACTATTGTGGCCTGTGAATTTATTTGATGCTAAGTCAGCGACAGCAGCTATCATCTTCCCCAGGGACCTTATTTTTTAGCCACCAGCTGAATCTGTGCTGCTGAGGTTCCAGTTGCTACCCCTTTAGTCTTCTGAGAAAACTTCTACTATGGGGTTCTGCAGTAGTCAGTGGTGGTTGCGAGTCTCGTCACTTTGATTTGACTTCTATACTTTATTGGAATTTATATGGTGATCTCCAGATGAAAATACATCTGAGATCATTGTGTTCAGTTTACAGTGGAAGAAATTTGGGCTCTGAAGATTGTGTTAACTGTTGTAGCAGCCCTGGATGGCCCATAATTGAGAGCTCAGTTTTTACCAGAGAAACCAGGAGCATGAGGTGCAGAACCTTGTCTGGAATTGACGAGTGAGAGTGAGCATTCACCTGGGATGCGACCCAGTGCCCCTGCCCCACCCACCACCTCTTTCGTGGTTGCTTGCTCTCTGCTTGCACCTCATGCTATCATAAAAAATAGTCCTATGTCAAAGAATCCTGCCTGACTTTGTTAAGATTTCATACAGTGATTTTTTTTCTTTTTAAAAGTTTGTTTATTTTTATTGTATACTGGAGTTTTGCCTGGATGTGTCTGTGTGAGGATGTCAGATCTCCTGGAACTGGAATTGCAGATAGTGGTGAGCTACCATGTGGGTGCTGGGAATTGAACCCGGGTCCTCTGGAAGAGCAGTCAGTGCCCTTAACGATGAAGCCATCTCTCCAGTCCCTGTACAGTGATTTTGTGTGTGTGTGTGTGTGTGTGTGTGTGTGTGTGTGTGTGTGTGTACATACCACAATATGCAAGTGGAGGTCAGAAGACAATTTGCTGCAGTCTGCCCTCTCCTCCTACCATGTGAGTTCGGAATCAAACTCAGGCCGTCAGACTTAACAGCAAGCACCTTTACCCACTGAGTCATCTCACTAGCTCTGGGCAGTAATTTTTTGACAATCCTTTTATTAATTCTTTAAGAATTTCATACAATTAATTTTGATCATATTTACCTCCTCCAACTCCTCCCATTACCACCCTCTCCACCTTCACCTCCCTATGCATCTAACTTTGACCAAGCTCAGGCAAGACAAAAATCCCAGCGTGGAGTACGGCTGGGAAGATGAGCGTGAAATCCCACCACTGGCTGAGGAGTCTTTGGCATTTGTTTGATAGTTGCCGGGAGAGGGAGAGTCAGTTTTCTTTAATAAGAAGACTCTGGGTAGGCCGACCAAATGCCTTGATAGAGCTTTCTTAAATGATGTGTCAACAATCTCTCTACAGAGGGGAGACCACTACAGGAGGCCATCTGCCCCATGCTCTACCATCCACATTCTTTGATTGCCATGTTTGCTGTGGCACAGGTTAGCCAGGAAGGCCCATGTAGGGAGGAGTCACCACTGAGGCATTGCTTCCATCACTTTGGTTGGTGCGGGATTTTCTTCCTTGCTAATTGATGTGGGGAGTGTCTAGCCCGAGTCTCTAGGTAGATGGTATTGAGTTGTATAGGATAAGTATCTGGCCAAGTCAGAGAGCCAGTGAACAACATTCCTCCATGGTGTTAGTTCAAATTCCTGCTACGAATTTCTGCCCTGGCTTCCTTTGGTAATGAACTATGACCCGTAAGTCAAATAGGCCCTTTCCTACCCACGTTGACTTTTTTTTTCCTCCAGTGTCTCATCATAGCAACAGAAAGAAAACTAGGACAGACAGCATATGCCTGGCAGTGCGATTTCTTAGAGCTGAGGTCTGGGGTGTTACTCACACCTGAAGAGACAGACAGATGGATGGTAGGCTGGGTTGGGAGCCAAACTGGGCTGGGTCCTATCCATGGCAGGGATAAAGGCCCAGCTCTGAGATGCAGTCAGCTCATCTACAAGTGGGGTCTCCATCTCCACCTGGAAGGGGTGCTGAAGGCTGGAAGAGACTCAGTAGGGATTTGTGGTGTGCTCAACTCTATGACAAAATGTCCTTGTAATTAGCCTCTTCACCGACCACAGAGTCAAGAGACACTCCCAGGGTACTGGGTCCCTTAGGGCATAACTCTGGGGGGGAGGTGTTGGGACAAGGAGGTAACTGGGAACACACTAGGTAAAGGGTTACTTGCCAGAGCAATGTCCCCAGTACTGATGTGCTACGAATTGCATCCTCCAAAGGTGCATTGTCATAGTCCTGGATCCCTAGGCCTTGGGGCTTTGAGCTTGTTTTGAAGTGACTCACTGAAGGTGTGATTAAAGATGAGGTCATGAGAGTAAGCCAGGGCCGAGGACCTTAGACAAAGAGTCACAGAGAAGGGCCACATGCCCACAGAGCTAGACAGCTGTGCTGTGGATACAGACAACGGAGTGCTGAGGATTGCCTTCACATGTCAGAAAGGCCCAGGGCAAAGCAGGCTCCACCCTGCAGATGTGAGAGATGTAATTCAACCCATAGACTGCTTTCCAATATAAAGACATAGTCACAAGCACCCATTGCTCTGTGACCGGAAGCAGGCTTAATAACTGTTAGCTTAGAGTGGTCCCAGCTAGTTTCCCCAGCAAAATCCACTTTGTTTCCTATGCCTTGGAGGCACCCCTGTGACTTCCCTAGCAGCACCGACTTTAACTCATAGCCAGCAATCAGGGCTGAGTTCTGCTGTGGATCTCAGGTTATGCCTGAGAAAACCAACAGGAGGAGCCAGGTCCTGCCCCAAGCTATGCCAAGTTGTTCAGCTAAGATCACATCCACTCCGTTCCTGAGTGCAGGGCCCTTGCTCATGGACAGTGTAGCCCCCTCCAGTCTGACTGGATGCCACCTGTAACATTTAAATTTGTCACTTCCTTCCAGAGGTGTCCCCGAGCAATGCAACCCACCTGGCACCCTGCTGTGGTTGAACAGTGCCCCCCCCAATGGTGCAGCGCCCCCTCACTCCTAACACCCACAAATGAGTCATAATTTAGGCTTGAGATCTTTGTAGACTTGGTCAGGTATTTCCAGCCTTTACTCTACTTTTTGAGACATGGTCTCACTAAGTTGTCCAGTCAAGCCTTGAACTTCCAATCCTCCTGCCTCTTGAGAAACAGTTGAGATTGCAGGCCTGGTCCACCATGATGGCTGGTAAATGTTTCTGTTTTTCCTTGGTAAAGATTTATTTTTACCTCTTATTTATGTGTCTGTGTGTCATATGAGTGCCATATGAGCATATACCACATGTATGTGTCTGTGTGTCATATGAGTATATACCACATGTATGTGTCTGTGTGTCATATGAGTATATATCACATGTATGTGTCTGTATGTCATATGAGCATATACCACATGTATGCAGTGTTAAGGCCTCAGTAAAATATTGAGGCCTAGATGGAATATTAAGGCCTAGGTAAAATGTTACCTGGCTAGCCTACCATTATAGGGAAACTTTCTCATATGTTTCTGTGGTTACTAGGAAACTTCCTAATGCCAAGTTGATTACATATTCTGTTATGCTCTGTGCCCTAGGAAACCAATCATGATAGAAATCCCACAATAAGCTTGGACCTGAATCAACCACCCAGCAGCACTTCCTGCACCTGCGTATAAGCTTTGGTGGTATTTTCTTTTATAAGCTGCCCCTGGGAGCTTATAAACATACAAGATATAAGAAACTATTTAAAATAAAACTTCCATTTTGAGTAATGGTTGAGTAAAGTTTTAGTTCCCAAGATCTCCCTGGGAACTGACATCCTACTTGGCAGAAAGAGACATGTACAAGAATACCTGACATCTTGGTTGGGAAGTTAAAACATGAATATTAGACAAGGCAAGTCCCCTGCCACAGTTGAATACCCCAACCATTGGGAGCAGGATAAATGTACAACAAAGACATGTTCCTAAGGAAATACCCCTGTCCCTAAATCCTGATTGGTAGAAAAATGTGGTTCAGGCTTAAAAAGCTCTGTATGACCTTAACGTGGGGTTACAGTTCAGTTCCTGAATCTGGACTGTGGCTCTGGTAGATCAGTCCTGGGGCATATGCCCAATAAACTAGCCCTGTCTGACTGAGATTGGTGATTGTGTTGTTTATGAAGTGTTTCCTGGACTCCAACATGCAGTACCTGAATGGGCCAGAAGAAGGCACCAGCGTCCTTGGAACTGGGATTACATTCAAGTGGTTGTGAGTTGCCTGATGTGGGTGCTGGGAACTAAACTCCAGTCTTCTGCAAAACACAGCAAGTGCTCTTAACTGCTGAGCTCTCTCTCCAGCCTGTAATAAATACTTCTTTAATTGGATAGAATACCAAACCTTCCACTTGTTCATTCAGCAGATGAAATTAAACCTCTCTTACAATCATAGGTTCAGAGAAATTGAGAAGATTAATTGCAGGATATTTTCCACCTGCTACTTAGATAAATAGGACAAGAATAATTCAATTATAACAGGCTTTGTATTTCCTGAAAAGACAAAAAAGAAATGTGAAAACGAGGAAAAGGAGGTTTTTCCTTACATAAAGTAAATCCAGGGCTTGTTCATGTGGTTGCTTTGTTATTTCTAAGCTGCCTAGTCTAAGCGGCCTGTTTTCCACACCCCATCTGTATTTGAATATTTTTAGCATGTCTCAGAACTAGTGTTGATTTCATTTACTGTCACCAGGGATTTGTGAAATATTTTCCTAAGTTGTTTTTGAGCCAAGGCAATTCATTCCAGAGGCTAGTGGGTGGTACCTTCAGGGAGGGTGCTTCCTATATGGGAGATGACCCCCAATCAAAGTAGGGAGAAGGGAGTTGGGATGTCATCCTGGCCTGCCTACATGCCCTAGCACCCACTCCAGGGCTCCTAAGGGCTCTGTATTCCTCTTGTCAGAAGCCGCATCACAGACAGGATGGAGCTGGGAACCCTGGTGTGGCAGGATTCCCTGCTAAGTGGGTTCTGTCTGGTCCGCCCTCAGGTCTGACCTCTCTTTCACATTCATCCACTGGGATACCCCTTCTAGCCCTCAGGAAGGAAGTGCCTGTCTGGGTCTAGCTGCTCCACTCAGCTTCTCTGTTGAGGACAGTAGCCAGCCTACTTGCAGATACAGACTCATCTCTCAAGAGACGGCCCTTTGCTCCCTCCCTACCCCTCCCCCTTTTCCAGGCTTCAGGCCTGTGATAGCTGGTTTTTAATTGCAAAAGCCTAGAATCGCCAGGAAAGAGAGTCTCAATGAATTGCCTAGATCTGATTGGCTTGTGGGCATCGATTGTGTGAGACTGTCTTGATTGTTAACTGATACGGGAAGAACCAGCCCACTGTGGGTAGCACCATTCCCTGGGCTTGGTGATCTAGACTATGTAAGAGAGGAGGAAACTAGCTATACACAAACAAGCAAGAGTGTATCTGTAGATTCATTTGTCTCTGTTCTTGACTGTTGGTGTGATGTGACTAGCTGACATTCCTGCCTTGAATTCTGCCCAACAAGGAATGGCAACTTGGAACTGTGAGCTAAATAAACCCTTCCTTCCCTAATTTTTTTTGGGCAGGAAAAAATTAGGTGTTTTTATCATAGAGACAGAAACAAAAGTAGAGTAGGTTGTCCTGTGCCCCACTAGCCTCAGTCTAGAGTCCACATTGCCTCTCCTAAGACTTAACAATGGCTCTTCACAGGCAAAACCTCAGGCTCCCGACACTCATTATTCTTCATAGCTAGTATGGTGGTTTGACTGAGAATGGCCTCCATAGGAGTATATCTATTTCAGTTGGCAGAAATATTTTGGAAGGATTAGGAGGTGTGGTCTTGTTGGAGGAAGTGTTATTTTGGGTGGGCTTTGAGGTTTCAAAAGCCTACACCAGACCGAGTCTCTGTCTGTCTGTCTGTCTGTCTGTCTGTCTGTCTGTCCGTCCGTCTCTGCCTCTGGGGATCAGGTGTAAGCTCTCAGTTGCTGCTCCAGTGCTGTGCCTACCTGCCGCTGTGTTCCCTGCCATGATGGTCATGGACTGACCCTCTGACACTGTAGGCAAGGCATTCAATGCTTTTATTTATAAGGTGCCTTGGTCATGGAGTCTCTTCCCAGCGATAGCTGTACAATATAAAACAATGAGACAGCAATACACAGCAGTAACTAAGACAGTTGGTTTCACTCACTGCTGGGTACCACAGTCCCCAGCAGTGAGGTGCCTGGACTCCCCAGTGAGGACGCTGCTTGGTTTACCCCCAAGCATCTGTGACTGCAGTAGCGGTCCTTAAATAAATTCACTGTGCCTGTTTCCTAGACCCACTCTCTTGGCATTCTTGACTCTCAATTTCTCTGTTCATCGGGAGATTCCTGATCCACTTTGTGCCAGGTCCTGTGCCCCAAACACTCACCTTTGCAGCCATCAGTCATGGCTTTATGAGGCCCTGGACTCTGTGTGTCCTCCACTCTAGAGCCCAACGTCTCCCAAGGCTCAGGTGCATCAAGAGACCAATGCAGTAACCAGTGATGACTCTTCAGTGTCCCATACCACCGGGACCTCGACTCCCCCACTGTAGAGTAGGCCAATCGTTCCTCCTGGGGATGAGCACACTGTCCCTTCTCCTCCACTGTGGATCTGTAGTACGTAGGCCAGTGCCAGCAATATCTGGGAAGGAGCACATGACCGAGTGTCACAGGGTTAGCGGCAGGAGCACACACATGCCCTAAGTGCTCAGGGGGAGGGGATCTTGTTTCCCAAGTCAAACCTGAGGACAGGACTGGACCACTCTTGGTGGGGGTGGGAGCTTTGTAAGCCTTGGTGGAGGAAGAAATGAGACTCTAGCTTCACTTCCACTTGGTTAAGCTGGTGTCCCTGGTACAGATGGGGTTCATGCGTTTGTGGGGTACATCTTGCCCATCCACCATGTCACTTTCCGAGAAGCTCCCAGGCCCCATAGTAATTACTTTCTTTGTTCCCAAGACCAGCCAGTTACATTTTATGGCAGTCCCTGGGCAGACGAGGCACAGCGGCCCAAGCCCAGCATTCTGGGCCCTGTGCAAAAAGGGGTGCAGAGTCTGAGCGTTTGTCAGAAAATAGCATCCGAATCGCTGAATAATTTATAGCTCACTATCCAGCTTTAAAAAGCCTCCTTCACAATGATTATTCCTCCTCCAGAGTTGCATAGACGAGTCCTGCTCATCTGGGAGGCAGCGGGGAAGAGCACCGCCGTCTTCCCTATTGACGTCTGCCCCCAACACACAAGGATGTGAGCGTGTGCCTGTGGTTGACTGTGGTTAATGTGGCCATTTTGCCAGCCTCAGCTTTTGTCGCCATTCAATCCAGCTCCCCCAGGGCCCTGCAGAATTAGAGATGATCTCCTAAATTAGAGCAATTTATCCTGTGTCTGGGATTCTGAAGCTTTCACCCTGGGGTGTCCTGAAGATGTGCGCCGAGCACGCCCGTAGGCTATTTGTCATTGGTGGGTAGCGCAGAGGCTTCCAGCACTTGGCTGAAACACACCTTGTCTTAGTTGGAGTTTCTACAGCTGTGATGAAACACCACAACCATAAGCTACTTGAGGGGAGAAAGGGTTTAATGTGCTCTCAGCTCCACATCATAGTCCATCGTTAGAGGAAGTCAGAGAAGAACTGAAAAAGGTCATGAACCTGGAGGCAGGAACCCGGCTCCAGGGACTGGAACGGAGGCCATGGACGGAAGCTCTTTATCAGCTTGCTCTGCCTGCTTTCTTGCAGCATCCAGAACCACCAACCCAGAGGTGGCGCTACTCATGGTGAGCTGGGCCTCCCACGTCAATCATCCATCAAGAAAAGGCTCCACAGGCTTGTGCACAGGCTACTGGGGGGGGCATTACCTCAATTGGGGTTCCTTCTGCCAAGCTTATATCAAGTGGACATAAATCTAGCCAGCACATACTCCCCCTTCTTCCCGGTCACACGTTTGGGAGATTGCAGCCTCTAGGAAGATGGTTGGTGTCCCTTCTAGGGTGACGGGGGTCCTATGGGAGCAGGGTCCCTTCCAAATGATGCTGTTGAAGTCCACAGTCCTGGACAGATGAAGTGCACAGGCCTAGAGGCCCTGTCTTCCTGTCTTCCCTCTGTCCCATTGAAGACTCTCCGCAAAACACCCTGTCATCCCAGCTTCTGGGTTACAGTTCCAGTCTGGAGATGCAGTGAAGAGATCCACATGTTTCACCTCAGAAGCTCACATCCTGTGGAGAGGAGGCAACTTCCTGTGAGTCATGTCTGGGCGTACTGTGAAGGAGAAGAAGCCTGGTGGTGGCTCATGCTTGACGAGGGGATTACAGTGATGGGGGCCTTCAGGTATAAGGGACAGCTTTTAGGGTACACAGAGGAGCAGTTCCTAGAAGCTAAGTGAGGCATTATTTTGAGCGTGTCTGTTCGTGGACCCAGAGCAGGTTAGAGCGTGTGTGAGTCTGCTGGGTTGACTGGGGGAAGAGCTGTAGGAGTCTGGGAAGGCACCTAATGCCCCAGGAAACCCAGCTGGGACGAAGTCAGCACACAGCAAATAGGGAGGAGCTTTCCACACAGAAGCGAGGTGTATGTGAAGGCTTTCAGCTGTGACTGGGCTGGTCACTGTGGAATCATGATGGCCAAGGGAAGGAGAATAGAGAGGATGGGGGAGGGGCGTGGCAATAGAAAGGATGGGGGAGGGGCATAAGGTTAGAGGGGATGGGCTTCTGCAAGGAGGTTGGGTATTTTTATGTCAACTTGACACAAGCTAAAGTCATCTGAGAGGAGTGAACCTCAATTAAGAAAACTGACCATGAGCCAGAGAGTAGATAGCCCAGGGACCTAGGGTAAAGCAAAATACTACTGGTCTTTTAACAAAAGGAATTAATGATAAAATGACTCCTAAAGATGTTCTGCTATCCTCATAGATCGGTGTCTTGCTCAACCATCATCAAGGAAGCTTCCTCCAGCAGCAGATGGGAGCAAATACAGAGACCCACAGCCAGACATTACGCAGGAGTGAGAGACCTTGGAACATTCCGTCCTAAGTGCAAGGTCTCCCCTCGGAGCGCAGGGAGCCCTGTGGAAGAGAAGGCACAAAGAATGCAGGAGCCAGAGTTGATGGAGGACACCAAGAAAACAAGGCCCTCTAAATCAACGTGAGCAAAAGTCATGAACTCACAGGGACTGAAGCAGCAGGGCACAGGGGTGTGTCTGCTGCTGGTCCTCTGAGTATGTATCTTAGCGTCTGGTTTAGTGTTTTTGTGGGACTCCTGAGTGTGTGAATAAGTGGGTCTCTGATCCTTGTGTCTTCTCGTGGGCTCTTTTCCTTCTGTTGCTTTGTCTTGTCCATCTTCAGTGTGACGATTTTTGCTTTGTCTTGTTATATTTTATTTTGTTTTATTTTATTACTATTTCTTAGAAGCCTGTTCTCTTCTAATAAGAGACAAAAAAGGAAATAATACAGACCCTGGGGTGGGGGGATGGGGAGATGGAGGAACTGGGAGGAGTAGAGGGAGGGGAAACTGTAATCAGGATATATTATGTGAGAAAAGAATCTATTTTCAATAAAAGCAAAGAATATTAACAATCCAGAGAGAGAGAGAGAGGTGAATTAGTGGTTTGGGTTAACGCCATGTTCTGGCTAGTCTTCTGTCAACTTGACACAAGCTGGAGTTATCTGGAAATAAGAAACCCCAATTGAGAAAAAGCCTCCACAAGCACCACCTGTGGGCAAGCCTGTAGGGCATTTCCTTAATCAGTGATCGATGGGGGAGGGCTCAGGCCACAGTGAGTGGTGTCACCCCTGGGCTGGTGGTCCTGGCATGGAACGGACACGATTGAGCACGTCCAAACCCCAGAAATCTAAAACATTGAGATTAGAATTTCGCCCCGAGACCGGCAGGAGCAGGGCTAGCTCCCTCCGTTTCCTTCCCTGCTCTGAGGCACATAACCTGGTAACCTCCAACCCAGTGGTCACAAGCCTTCAGTCTCGTACCCAGCACCTGGACTGCCTCTCCATGCTAATGAGGCATCTCAGTGGACTTAGCCTTCAGCCAACGACTTCTCCCCTCCCTGGATATTCTCATGCCCTCCCCCCAAAACATAAAACCCTTGGTTTACCCTGGATAAAATGTATGTGTTCAAATCCACCTCCAACAAAGAAATATGAACAAACTAAGATCACCTCAGAGAGCTGCTTCATTGAAGATCATCATTGAAGGCCTTTGTCTAAACCATAACACTAAGATCCTCTGAGAAGCCCCTCCTACTCCCTGGCCCTCACTCCCAACCTGACCAGGAGGTTCCCCAGAGGGAAGAGGCAGACTGCGGACCACATGTGAGCCAGAGCCACCCGGAGTCAGTGTACTGGCGTTGCTCAGAGAGGAGAGGCAGAACCCAGGACCACACCTTCCCATTTGAGTTCCTGTCCTGACTTCCTTTGACAGTGGACAGTAATATTGAAGTGTAAGCCAAATAAACCCTTTCCTCCCCAAGTTACTTTAGGTCATGGTGTTTCACCACAGCAATAGGAACCCTAACTAAGACACTGGGGAAGCCTAAGGGAACGTCATTCCTATCTCATTTTTAGGTCAGGTCTTTCAGAGGACTGACATGTGACTGAGTTCACCCTCCGTGCATCAAGGTTATTTTTCAGTCAGTCAGTCAGGTACTCAGGCCACGGAGCCTAAGTGCTGGCCTGAGAGGATGAGGTTCCTGGGGCCCCAGATTGTTGGAAGGCCTGAAAACAAGTACAGCCACTTGTTACCTCCTTCTCCCTCTCTCTCTTTCCCAGTCACTACTTCCAGTGACTGTAGAGTCTACTTTGTTCTGAGATGTCCAACTGGTTTGTGTTTCCAAGACTGGGGGGCAGGTGGTAAGTTTTGCATACCTGTTTCAACATCAGTTGTCTTCCTAACATGACATGGTAAGGTCCCTCCTGGGATGGTGGGGTTGCCCTGGTATTGAAGGCACAGGGAAGTGCTTCTCCATTGGTTACTGTTGGAATCACTGTGTTATCCCTGGGTCAACAAGACTGTGCTGAACCTAGGAATGTACTCCCCATTTAGGGCATTTCAGCAAGTACCTGCAACCCTGACCCCAAACTGGGCACATTTTCCAAGACCTGTCTCTGATTTATAGACCACCCCACAACCCTGTCACAGTCAGCACTAGTCCTTGATCATGTCTACCCTTTTGCTTAGCCAAGTTCTGTGAATCAGAACACCATGTCCTGTTCATTAAGGACTGCCTTTTTTTCTCTCATGTTATATGTCCTGGGGGTAGCAGCTATGTGACACTTTATGTTTGTGCACTGTCTCCTTAGTGGCTGCCTCAGCATGGGTCCACCCTTCCTTCCCTGATGTGGGGGTGGCTGCCTTATGTGCTTCTGAAGATGCTCTGAGGCAGTTATCCCATCTCTCAAGCTGTGGGGCCTCAGGCTGGCTCTATAGGGTCTAGAGAGAAATTGCTGGATTTGGGATGGCAAGCCAATTGTATGGCCTTGACAAGCATCCCGAAGGCCATTTCACCATCACCAGCCATATGAGTGTGCCCTGGAGACTTGCCAGATCAACACCTTTGCTGGGAGAAAAGGGACTCCCTATGTTTTTATTTTTTTAGTACTGAGGATTGAACCTGGGGTCTTGTACATACTAGGCAAGCGTTCTACCAGTGAGCTACAGCCCCAGCCCTGGCCAGCTATTTGACTCTTACAGGTCTGGGCATGCCGATAAAAACCTCTCCTGGGACTATTATTTCCAGTTCTTGGCAACCTTTCTCTCTGTTTCTAGGTGTTTCTCTCTGACTTCATGGGCAACGCTATGCTCTGGTTCCTGCAAATGTTTTAGTTGGTTCCTTGGATTTCTTACTTGACCCCAGAATCCCTCATATTTTTTTTTCAGTCTGTCAGCTGCTCTGTCCGTGGGTATCAAATGTGTTCTTCCTGCTCCAGGCTGGTCTTTGCACCTGTTTATTGAGACCTTGCTAGCATCGCTCCTTAGCCATTTGTGCCTTGGATTTGTTTGCAGAGTCTTGTTCTTCCCCAGGCCCCTGGCGGTAGTTTTCTGTAATGTCTTCCAAAAGAGATTTGATTTTCCAGTCTGCGCTTGAATTTACCCATCATTTATTTTTGTGTCGTGCTTGAGACAGGGTGAGACTTTCTTTTTATTCCAAAGAGAAAGCAATACTCCATCTCCGTCTAGCAGCCCCTACCTTGAGGATGCTTTCACGGAGATAACCTGGAGGCCACACCTTCCCAGGTGGGGTCCCAGACTGAGTGCGGAGTGAGCGGAGCACAAGCCATAGTCTCTCGCTCTGCTTCCCAACGGTGGATGCACGTGACCAGCCGGAAGCTCCTGCTGCCACGCCTTCTTAGCTACGAACGACTGTGCCCTCGGGCTGAGCCAAAAGAAACCCATCTTCCCCTTAGCTGCTTCTGTCTGGTATTTTGGCACTTCAAGGAGAAAAGTGGCTAATACAGTCCTCCTCAACTGACACTTTGTTGGGGTCCCAGCCCCTTATTAGCCAGTGTGGCATTTGTGAGGCTGAGACCAGCTTACTGCTGCCTGGGGGTGAGGGGGGTGGAGAGGCCACTCAGGAGTGGCAGATGTGTGAATGGCAGGAAGGGTGTGGGCATGGGCTCTGGCCCTGAGTACTCAGAGCTGCCCTTGCCCAGTGCAGCGGCTGTGCTGGACAGGGTAGGCTAAGCAGGCAGAGGTCAAGGGGCAGGGAGAGAGGCATGGCTCTTTGGTTAAGTCTGTTCCCCACCCTCTAGCCACCACCATGATGGGCCAAGTATGGGGGCTGCTTCCTTCCTATATTGCCCATTTCTTTTTTCTGTACCTAGAATACAAACCATCCTGCCAATTTCCAGCAGGAAGGCCCCTCTGCCCACCCTGTCCCTGAACATTGCATTGCCTCCTGGAGCTCCAGGTACTTAGCCTGTGCTGCTAGGTACCTTGGGAGCTTTGCCAGCCATGGTGTGGACTGCTGGATGCTCCGGCAAGAACTGATCTTGTTTTTCTTCCTGTAACTGGGGCTTCTGGCACTGACCCTGGGCCTGCATGGCCCCCACTTAGGGGATCAGTGTTGTTCTTGTCCTCAAGAGGGACCCAAGCTCTCCGAGGTCAGGTCTCTGAGAGGTCCTGGGGGCAAGTAGTGCTCTAGACTGTTAACTGACTGTACGATCGCAAGAGCGCTTGAGTGGATGGGTGAAGGAGCAAGATGGGTCAACGTGAGGACCCCTGGTTACTCAAGGAAGTGGACCACACCTGTGATGGACCCAGCGCACTATGCTCATGGGCTATTTGGGAATCTGTGGTAAGGAAACAACATCTTCTGTGTGCCCACACAGTTGCATGGCATAGTGGTTTGAATAGCTTTGGCCTCCATAGACTCATGGGTTTAAATGCTTGGCCCACAGGGAGTGACGCTATTCAGACAGGTGCCATTGTTGGAATAGGTGTGTTCCTGTTGCAGGAAGTATGTCACTCTGGGGTGGGCTTTGAGATCCTTTGCTCAAGCTCCACTCAGTGGTGAAGAGACTGTCAGTGGAAGGAGCCTCCTGGTTGCTTTCAGACTGTGAGGTAGAACTCTCAGCTCCTTCTCCAGCACCACATCTGCCTGGATCTTTCCATGCTTCCCACCATGATGATAATGGACTGAACCTCTGAAACTGTAAGACAGCCCAAATTAAATGTTTTCTTTATAAGGGTTGCCTTGGTCATGGTGTCTTTTCATAAGACACATACATGGCAACCTGGGTTAGGAGTAGAGCAAAAATAGTGGCCTCCAGTTTGTATAGGAGAGTCCTTTCCATTCCACGGCAGAGGGCTTAACTTGTCCAATC
Source organism: Tokudaia tokunoshimensis (assembly GCA_036184795.1). Taxonomy (NCBI): domain Eukaryota; kingdom Metazoa; phylum Chordata; class Mammalia; order Rodentia; family Muridae; genus Tokudaia; species Tokudaia tokunoshimensis. Next base: position 69,487,777 of record BTHU01000014.1, on the reverse strand, counting down.
CCTGTGTGTTGGGCAGAAAGCCTGGAAACCACAAAAGACTCTTGATGAAAAGTTCAGCAGTCAAGAGATGGTTTGGGAAGATGCCTACAGGAGCTCTGTGAATCTAGGAGCCCAAGATCCATTTGAAGCCAAGACTTGGATTTTAAAAAGCCAATGAATGTATCTAGCAGCCAGGCAGGGTTGCCTGCACATTCCAGCATGTTCCGTTGATTTATGGCTGTTGCTAAGCAACAGAGTACACTGAGGTGGGTGTGATTTTAAAGCTATGGCTTTTGACCAAAATGAAAATCATTGATGGGGGTGGGGATAGGGGAGGGATCAGAGAAGCCCGGAGCATTTGAGATGTTAGAAGCCATTAGAATGGAGACACGATCTCTGCACCTCCTATCTGCTAAGCCATCTGGGCAAGTTCAACTCCAGGTACCCAGAGCTGGCTGCTGCTGCTTCTTGGGAAAGCCCAGTGTGGACGCGTCTTCTATTTGTGGTGAATCCATGCACCATGTATCAGGTTTCTGATGTCATTCCCCAGGGTGCTGATCTGTAGCGTGTCACTCTGATGGTCAGGTTGGTGACCGCTTTGCCATCACACACAGCTCCCACCCCATAGCACAATTCATGAGCAAGATAAGTGGTAATGCGAAGGGACTGGCCTAAGGACAATGGAGAAAAACATGGATGTCATACACACACACGAAGCTGGCATTAAGAAGGGGGGTGGAGCAGACAATAAGGCAGTGGTCCTCAACCTTCCCGATGCTGCAACTCTTTCACACAGTCCCTCATGTTGCGGTGACCCCCAACCACAACATTATTTTGTTACTGCTTAATAACTGCAATTTTGCTACTGTTATGAATTATAATATAAATATATGATATGCAGGATATCTGATATATACCCCCTCCAAGGGGTCCTGACCCACAGGGGGAAAACCACTGCAATAAGGCAGGCTAAGACTAAAGGGCAAATGGTGTCCTTTAATGTGTGTTTCCTTGTGGTGTTGGGGTTGCAGGAACACGAGGCAAGCATTCTACCACAGACACACCCCCAGCCCTTTTATGTTGTTAAAAAGAGAAAACCTGCTAAGCAGATAACCTGGTTAGTCTCACTGAGGTGATATCTGAGGATATCTTACGGAGACTAAGCCTTGCAAGGACTAAGGATTACCAGTGGGGTTGTGGGTGGGCACATAAAACAGGGGTTTTGTACAGCAGGTTCAAAGGCCAGAGATAGAGCATGTTCTGTTAGAAGAACAGTGTGGCAGGAATTAGGAGGGGTCCTAGAGGGTCCCCAGGCCATTGGAGATCATTGTCACCTTGACAAGTCAGAACTGCAATTCCTAAATCTAGTTCTCCTAGGGCTGGAGTAATGGCTCAGTGGTTAAGAGCATCGGCCTCAAGGACTGATTCCCAGCACCTGCATGGAAGCTCACACAGTCTGTAACTCCCAGTTCTAGGTGATCAAGTGCCTCTAGTGGCCTCCTCGGGTACTGTCTGCATACACAGATGTGCATGCACTCAAAACACCCAGACACATAAAATAAAAATAAATAAGGAGGGAGAACCTGATGGCTAGATCTGCTTTCATATGTAAAATATGAACCACAGTCCTTTGTCCCTGGTTTGAAACTTAACAGCAGCTAAGATGGGGCTGGAAGTACGGGCAGGTCCTGCCGGTTGTCAGGCAATGGTCTTAGGGTTGGTACTTGTCTCCTGGGGCTGAGATTACCTAATGTCTTTAGGCTGTAGTTTCCCATCAGTGACATGGAGATACTGAATCCAGCCTATAGGGTGTAGGGCAGAGGGAGACTTGGAGCATTTGCACATTCATAGGGTGGGCATGGTTAGTTCTTTCTTCAACCTGGGCCACTTGTCAAACACTGTCCCTTTTCCCTGGGATGCTGAGCTGGAGTGGGGTACACCTCGTTCTTGGGGGTTTATGATCTATAATGTTTCTTCATTCACCTGCACCCTCTGGACCCCCAGCTATCTCCCTAGGGACGTTGTTGTTGTTTTGTTTTGTTTTTACATATATTTATTACTTATTTAGAATGTGCTTGTGGTTGTGGGGGTGCATGTGGCATGGTGTGTGTGTGTGATAATGTATGTGAGGAGTGGGTACACATGTGTTCTCTCTCTCTGTGTTTGTGTGTGTGTGTATGTGTGTGTGATAATGTATGTGAGGAGTGGGTACACATGTGCTCTCTCTCTCTCTGTGTGTGTGTGTGTGATAATGTATGTGAGGAGTGGGTACACATGTGCTCTCTCTCTCTGTGTTTGTGTGTGTGTGTGTGTATGTGTGTGAGAGAGAGGACAACTTGTGTAATCACTTCTCTCCTTCCACCGTGGGATTTGGGAATTGATCCCAGGTCACCAGGTTAACACTGTGAGCACATTTACCCATGGAACCAGTCAGCTTTCTAGCCCTGACAGATCATTTTAAAATTAAATGACGGAATTAATTCAGTAAGGACTTAGCAATGCCTTTAAGCACCGAGGTAATAAAGGAAGGCTCACAGGAAGAAATGTCCATGGATGCAGCTGGACAGAGTGGACACTTCATCAATAGGCAGAGTGTGACCACTTATGACAAGATGAGACCCGGGCTATTGTACCAAGTCCCCGGGAGCCCACCCTGAATGTTGTGATCATAAAAAGAGAAAGCAGTGTAAGAATATGTTCTATGGGTGGTGTGGAGCAATGGGGTGCCTCATCGGGCCCATGCCAAGGCATCCCTTCCCCTGAGGGGCCAGACACATAACAGTATAGCATAGAATAGAGTTTATTCAGGGCAGGGGGAGGGGAGTTAAGAGGGTAGTAGAGGCAGAGAAAGGCAGAGAGAGGGAGAGAGTAGAGAAGTAGAGGCTGGCCATGACCACGTGGAGAAAGAAGGGAAGGGAAGGGGGAGAGAAAAGAGCCCAAGAGGGCAAGAGTGAAGCTAAGAGAGTAAGAGAGGCAAGAGAGAGAGGAGGGGCTAGAAGCCCCTTTTATAGTGGGTCAGACCTACCTGACAGTTGCCAGGTAACTGTGGGGTGGAGCTTAGACAGAATCCTAACACTGAGGCCTTGTCTCCCTGGTGTCACTAGGCCCAGGTGGCAAATAAGGTGAGCACGGACCTACTGTGTTGCCCGAGAGGCCAGACCTGATGTGGAGGCCCCATGCTTGCTGGACCATCACGTGCTGTGAGCTATTGATCACTAGAGAGGCACACATAGACGGAGGTCACATCTCTTCTAGGCCAAACTGCTCGACCATGTTTAATGACTGGTTCTCCAAATTTCTCCAGGGCTGGCCTCAGGGAGGGATTAGCTATGTGGCCATTCATGTTTCTGGACCTCAGTGTGTCAGGGATGAAGGGACACCTTGCACTCTAAGGTTCAAGGACTGGAGGGGGTTAATTGCACCTCCTGATATGGCAAAGTCAGGTACTCCTTAGCCCCCACAAACACCAAGTAGCACCCACAGCCTCCTTTCCTTCTCAGTCAGTCAAATCAATTAACTGTGATACACTAAGGAAGAGATCAGATTCCCAAAGAAAACTGGCCAAGCTGGGGCTGTGGTAAGGAGCCTCCCACCTTCAGGGAGCAGTGAAGGAGGTTTGGAGGGAGTACCATTTGGAGGGACAGTGGTGGCATCCCACCTTGTAAGGTGGAGGCATCAGAGTGCCTGGCTTCCCCATAACTCAAAGCTGAATGCAAATTCTAGCTCCTGGCCAAGAAGGACCATTAGGGGCAGAGTTTAGGGAACAGCATGGAATCTTCCATCATTCTCCAACAGCTGAACACCAGGCAGATGTTACTCGTTACCTACCTGAGGCACATGGCACCTCGAAGCTGAGTAAGGAGAGAGTCATCAGGCACATGGATGGAGGAGAGTGAGCTTCCCAATGGTGAAGGGCTAGCCTGAGCTCTCTGAGTGCCTGCTAGCATAAGCTGGAGGAAGAGCCAGAAGGACCCAGGGAATGGTATGTGGGACTCACCTGAACTGGGACAGTGCCTGCTCCCATCAGCCAGCCTGAGAAATCTCTGATTTACATAGAGTGGGAATGTTATTTCTGACACAGATGTGAAGGAGTGAGGCAGTCAAGACTTTGAGGCATGAATGGCAGAACTTAAGTTGCAGAAGATCTGAGTAAATGAAGAGAGATTATACCAGTGGATTGGAACACTGGGTATGGGTATTGTTAATATGTCAAGTGTCTTCAATCCATATGTTAACAGAACAGGATAATTTTTTTAAAGAGAATTTGACAGCTGATTCTAGAACTCGACTATAAACACAGAAGTCCTGGCAGAACTCTCTTAACTGTGAAGAACCAAAGCCAGAGGCCTAACTTGAGTTAAAGGTCGTGAGCACTTGCTCACGGACTCCAGGGCTCCTGGTGCCAGGATAGATAACTAGGGCAATGGGAGAGAAGTGAGACCAGAAGTGGACTCACATGCTATGGCGCCTTATTTGCCTGATTTTTAGGAAAGATAACAGGATAAATGCAAGTGCGTGGAAGTCAGTACAGATCCCTGGAACCCATGTGGAAGCTGGCTGTTCAATGTGTCTGAACCCCAATATCGAGGGGGCACAGATAAGGCATACTGGGGACTCACTGGCCAGCCTGTCAAGGTGAAATAGAGAACTCTGGGTTCACTGAAAGATTCTGTCTCAAAAAAGAAAAAAAAAGGGGGGGAGGGGAGAGGAAAGTAATAGAGAAGACATTCAGCATTGACCTCTCTCTCTGTCTCTCTGTCTCTGTCTCTCTCTCTCTCTCTCTCTCTCTCTCTCTCTCTCTCTCTCTCACACACACACACACACACACACACACACACACACCTGTATATATACTCGCACACTAGAATAATTGTAGGTAATGTAAAAAGAGCTTCACCTCATGGTGTGCACCATATTAGACTGAAATAAAAATGAATCATAACTCTTAAAATCACATTCTTGTGGGGACCTTTTTCTTACAGGAGCGAAGTATTTTAGGATTGTGGGTCTTACGGTCGCTGACGGAGCTCTACAAGTCTGTCACAGTGCCATGAAAGAGGCCGTAAGAGATGCATAAATGGATGGGGACAGCTGTGTTCCTCTGACACTCCACAGCTCAAAATAGGCAGCCGGTTCCTAGGCAACAGTTTGCCAATTTCTGCTGTAGAAGAGACCAGGGCACACACCTTTGTGACCTTGAACTAGCCAAATATTTCTTAGATTTGGCATTTGAAGCAAGATCCAGACAAGAAGAAAAACGCCAATAACTTGGGCTTCTTCAAAATGAAAAAATGGCCGTTGGAGGCCATATTAAGGAAACAAAAGACAAGTGCTGGACTGGGAGAAAAATCTTTGCAAAGCTTGTATTTGACGGTGAGTTGATTTCAAACCACGAGGGGGTGGGGATCTTTCAAAAGTCAATAACAAGAAAACAGAATAATTAGCAAGTGGGCAAAACACCAGATCTGACACTTTACCAAAGCTGTTGCAAGGACGCCAAACGTAGCCACAGAGCAAGGCACGGAAGCCACAGTGAACCGCTTGCTCCCCTGTCCCCACTGCAATGCCAACAGCAAGGAGCCCGGAAATGGTAAAGATGCAGAGGAACCAGAGTCCCTTGCCCCAGCAATCACAGGAGCGGTCTAGAAAATGACCTCCATCATATAGGACCTAAAAGTATGCTGATTTTGTGGTGTGAGGATTGACCTGCCAGAAAAACTGCAGGGAAAGAGATTCACTAGCCAGCAAAACTTCTATACCCAAATGCAAAGCTCAAAAATAATTTCAAAGCAGATCTGGACACGTGTATATTTATTTGTTTAGACCACTTTGGGTCCTCCAGGAATGTAAGACTGGTTGAAGACCAGTTTCTCTCTAATTCACTTTCATCACAGACTAAAGCTAAAAGACACAGGATCACAGATATGGTAGAATCCAGCAACCAGCATCTCAGAAAACCAGGAAGGGAGATCCCAAAAAATGACAGTGATCAAAGCCATGGCTGGGGTGTAGCTCAGTTGGTTAAGTGCCTACCTTGCATACACAGAGTCCTGAGCTAGATCCCCAGCACCACATGGAAATAGACATGGTGGTGCATACTTCTAACCCAGAGCTCTGGAAATGAAGAGAGGAGGATCGGCAGTTCAAAGCCATCCTCACCAAGTGTGAGTCTATTGTGGACTACAGGAGACATGGTATCAAACCAACCAAACAGAAAGATAAACAAAAAGCCCACAGTGGCAACTTATTCATTATATATAGAGTCATTTGGGAAGTGAGAACCTTAATTGAGAAAATACGCCTACCAGATTGGCCTGTGGGCAAGTCTTTGGTGTTTTTTCTTGACTGATGATTGATGAGGGAGGGCCCAGCTCGCTGTGAGTAGTGCTACCGCTGGGCTGATGGCCCTAGGTAGCTTGAAGCAGGTTGAGTAATCCATGAGGAGCAAGCCAATAATCAGCATCTCTCCATGGGCTCTGCTTCAGTTCCTGCCTTGAGTTCCTGCCCTGATTGTCCCTCATGGTAGACTGTGAGCTATAAGATGGATTAAAGATGGGGACTTTCTTCCCCCAAGTCACTTTTGGTCATGATATTTATCATGACAATAGAAAGCAAGGCAAAACCTCGAACTAAAATTCAATGGCTAGCATCACCTTCCGTGTCAAAGCATTTCTAAACACAAGACATAGGTTCCTCTGTTACCACCCCTACTCAGTACTTTGTTGTCTTGAAACTGACTGGAGCAGACAGCTAAGATTGGCAAGTTTCTTGGTTAGGGTTCATTGCCGTGAAGAGACATCAGGACCATGGCAACTCTTCAAAAGGAAAATATTTAATTGGAGCTGGCTTAGAGTGTCAGAGGTTCACTCCATTATCATCATGGTGGGGAGCATGCCAGTGCGTCGGAGGAGCTGAGAGTTCTACATTTGGATCCGCAGACAGCAGAAGGGATTGTCTTCCACAGGCAGCCAGTCAAGAGGGAGCTCTGGACGGCACTGGTCAGACTTGAGCATATACATGAGACCTCAAAGCCCCGCCTTCACAGCGGCATACTTCCTCTAACAAGGCCACACCCACTCCAATAAATCCACACCTTCTAATAGTGCAACTCCCCATGGTCCTATGGGGGCCATTTTTATTCAAACCACCACAGCATGGACGACTGTAGGTAGACATGGTGCTGGAGAGGTAGCTGAGAATTCTACATCTGGATCCACAGGCAGCAGGAAGACATAGTGGGACACTTGCCTAGCTTGAGCATTTGAGACCTCAAGGCCCACCCTCTAGTGACACAATTTCTCCAACAAGGCCACACCTACTCCAATAAGTCCACACCTCCTAATAGTGCCTCTCCCTATGAGCTTATACCATTTTTATTCAAACCACCACAACAAAGGAAAGTCAAAATTGTCTTCCATTTTAGAGAATATGATCATATAGCAAACCTAAGGGAGACTGGGCCTGGTGGTGTACAGCTGAATTCTTAGCACTTGGGAGATGGAGTAAGGGGATCTATCTGTAGTTCAAGGACAGGTAGGGCTCCAAGAGATCCTGTCTCAAGCTAAAGAAAAACAACAACAAAAAAACATTAAAAAAGGAAAAGGGTAAGCATGAGGGGAGTAACCTTACTCTCAAGCCATTATCAGTATATGACAATTCACTACAACTAACTGTTGGGCATTACACAACATTAGAACAAGTGAGAAGGGTGAACCCAAACCTTTACAGAGGCAACAATCCCACAGAGACTTGGAACAACTCTAACACAGTATGTCCTAGCTTCCTGTGGAGGCAGGGGAGAGAGCTTCAGCAGTCAGAACAGAGTCTCCCATCCCAGATCTAGGTCACAGCCCTACTGCTTTCTGGCTTTCATGAGTTATCCAATTCTGTGCCTCAGTTCCCTCATATGCAGAGGAAGATCATCACGAGTTGGGAAGATTCAATTAGATGTAAAGTGTTTAGAACGGTAGCAGACACATGAGACATCTAACCAAATGCTATTTTAAATAAAGATTTATTTTTATTTTATATGTATGGGTATTTATCTGCATGCATGTCTACATAACATGTGTGTGCAATGTCTCCAGAAGCCCGAAGTGGATGTTGAATCCACTGTGCGGGTGTTCAGAATGGAACTAGGTCCTCTATAGGACTTTTAATTTCTGAGACATTTTTTCTATTTCCCATGATTGCTTATGTCTTTTAGATTTATTTATTTTATGTATATGAGTACACGGTAGCTGTCTTCAGACACACCAGAAGAGGGTATTGAATCCCATTACAAATGGTTTTGAGCCACCATGTGGTTGCTGGGAATTGAACTCAGGACTTCTGAAAGAACAGTCGGTGCTCTTAACGGCTGAGCCATCTCACAAGCCCTGAAAGTTACTTTCTTTTGGCTAATTATAGATTCATATTGATTTCAACAAAAATAACAGCAAAAATTATTTTAAAGAAGGATTATTTATTTATTTATTTATTTATTTATTTATTTATTTATTTGGTTTTTCAAGACAGTGTTTCTCTGTGTAGCCTCGGTTGTCCTGGAACTTGCTCTGTGGACCAAATTGGCCTTGAACTCAGAGATCCATTTGCCTCTGCCTCCTAAGTGCTGGGATTAAAGGTGTGCACCACCACTGCATGGCTATGACTTAGTTTACTTTTAATTATGTGTTTATGTGTGCTGTGTATGGCCGATGTGCATATGAGTGAAGTATCTGAAGAGGCCGGTCGAGGGAATCAGACCTTCTGGAGCTGGAGTTAGGCTTTTGTGAATGAACTTGTGTCCTCTGCAAGGCCAGTGTGTGTTTGTAACTGCTGATCCATCTTTCTAGCCCCTCAGAAGTACTTGTAATGGGATATGAATGGTTAGGAACCAATGTAGAAGGGCAAAAGCCCAGGGGTAGCTAAGACAATTCTGAAGAAAAGAAAGCTGAGATGGAGCCTCCTCTGGTCTATCAGATCTTATATAGCCCTTACACACTATCTACCTACTATAATGCTCTGTTACCTAAGCAGAATGCGACTGCCATATGAATCAGGCAAAGAGTAATTGAACAGAACAGAGTCCAGAAGCAGACTCACATCTATACAGACTCACATCTATGCAGAAGATAAGTGATATCATAGGTATGTGCAGAAGGGATGTGTACTGTCCATTGGATGGTCTGGACATTAGGTTCTTTAAATGGGGAAGGAGCTAGCATGGTCCTTCCTCAACATGGACAGAACACACTTTGTAGATATCCCTCACAGTTCAAGGTATGTAGTGCATAGACCCAACAGGAGACAGAAGGTAGCACACAAAAATGACAACTTTGATAAATCCCACTGCATGAAGATCAGCATCTTCTATGAGTTCTTGTGGCAGAGTCTTGTGTCCTGCAGCAGGAAGGCATTGTTTCTCAGCTTTGGCAACAAGTAGATGGTAACTGTATACTCCAGTGTTACCTGGGCCTCCCTCCACCTCCCCAGGAGCCTTTACCTTTAAATGTGGGGACCTGTGTTCTGTTTGCAACCCTGAGAATTTGGAGACAAGCTGAACAATCCATCAGGGTGGGTGGAAGCCAGGCTGGAGAAATGATAGCCCACTGTAGTCACAGAGAAACATTTAACAACGTTTCATCTGGAGAGAATCCCTTAAGCGTGTAGCTTTGGCTGGCTTCTGGGATGTAAATTCTTCACCGTGGCTGATTTCTTGACACTCCCATGACATCACTGAACACAAACTCAGGCATGATGCTTGCAACCAGTTCTTTCAAGAAGGTTCTTAAAGCAAGTGCAGCATCGATTGCTTCCTTCCTGCACTCAAGATCAATGGGGAAAACTACATAAGGTTTAAAGAAACAATGTCCGGAAGAGGGGGGAGAATGCGATTTGGAACAGAGAGCAGTTGATGTGATAATGTTTGTACGTGCTTTAAAACTACTCAAAATGATTCAACCGTGTGCACATATGTTAAAGGGTAGAAATGGATAGTGTAGTATTAGCTTTGGAACAGTGCTTGCCTTTGGGAAGAAGGGAAGGAAAGGGGGTATGACCGGGATGCATGTAAAAGTCTGTGTCTGTCTGTCTGTCTGATCTTTCAGTGTGCATAAGGACATGAAAGAGTGTGGTTTGTGTGTGTGGCATGTCTACATGTGAGTACAGGTGTACATGCCTGTGTCTACAGAGGCCAGAGGAAAAACTGGACCAGAACTCTATTTCCTTGAGACAGCATCTTTCATCCAACCTAGAACTTAGAACCAGCTTGGCAGCCAGTAATCCCCACTGGTCCTCTTGTCTCTGGACTCTATAGTGCTAGGGTTATAGGCTGGGAAACAGCCAGACCTACTGTTTTACATGGTTGCTGGGGAGTTTGAATTCAGGTCTTCACACTTGCACAGTTGAGCACTCTCACCCACTGAGCCATCCCCTGAGTCTTGGTTTTATATCTTAAGTAAAAGGAGCTGTAACAAACACTGACCTATCAGCCTAGGTCCTGGATGAAGATGGGGAGGGTCAAACTGGCAGCCAGTTCTTTCTGTTTTGTTTATTACAGAGGATCAAACCCAGAGCCATGCACATTGCTAGGGAAGCTACCACTAAGCCATGTCCCTAGACCTTACCACCAACTGTTCTTGGCTGGCCCTGTGACCCATCCAAGGGGTACTTGTGAAGTACTTTTCCTGGTACGGTGTAACTTGGTCCATCCTAGAGACAGGAGGAAAAAGCATGTGGGAAAGCTTTGTCTCTACTTGCTGCACAAGGATATAGCAGTCAGGACAGGTAAAGGTGTGCTGCAGAAACAAACAGCCCTCAGGACTTAGTGACTCCACGCAGCACTGGTTTATACTTGCTGATCCTACACATGTGATGGGGTCCTTGACATCTGCAGTCTTCAGGATCCAATGGAAACTTTCCCTGGATGAGTACTTTCCCTGAGATTCCTAGACTTGAAAAAGAAGACTAATAAAGAAAGCACAGAGAACACGGAATGCTTCCCGGTCCTTGGCCCAAAGCATGCCTTGCAGCCACTCCTAACTCAAGAAGTGATAGGCTGTACTTCTATAGGCGGCAAGAAATATGATGTGAGCTTCAGGGAGAGTCGAGGATCTTCCTGGGTCTCACTGGCTGCCATTGGAGAAGTCATTTAGCCTGCAGATTCTGAATGGAGGAGAGGAGGAGAGAGGATGTGGTGGTAACAGGCTAGGCAATGACAGAGACATAGCATCCAGCAAAAGAGATGGAGCCCTAAGTCTATTTATAGAAAGCTCCCAAACTAGTAAAAGCTGTCAGAAGACACCCTGGGGTAGTCTATGGGGGGGGTGTTCTACAACAAAGACAACCGTCATAGTTAGCTTCAGCCAACATCTTAACAGAACCCAGTGTAACTTGGGAAGAGAGAAACTCAAATGAAGAATAGTCCACATCAGATTGGCCTGTGGTCTTATCTGTGGGGCATTTTCTTGGTTGCTAGTTGATGTAAGAGGGACCAGCCCACTCAGGCAATGCCTAGTCAGGTGGGTCTGCGCTGTATAACAAACTAAGCTGAGGGCGCAAGCCAGCAAGCAGCACTCTCTGTGGTCTCCACCTCACTTTGACCTGGAGGAAAATAAACCCCTCTGCTTTTGGCCAGAATGTTTTATCACAGCAACAGAGAAGCAAACTAAAACAGATCATCACAAGGATGGGGGACAGCTTAGTGGCAGTGCTTACCACTGTGTGGTCCTGAAATAAGACCCAGTGTGTGGGCACGTATGGACGTACACAGCCACCATAGACTGGATGACTTAGAGAACACATACAGTTTCTTGAGATTCTGAAGACTGCTTGTCATGAAAGCAAAGTATCAGTAGACCTGATGCCTGCGAAAGCTGCTTCCTGGTCTGTGGTCAACTATCTTGCTGTACTCTCAGTCAACAGAAAAGAAGCCACATGCTGTCCCTTGGAGGGCACTAATCCTGCCACAAGGGCTCCTTTTCCCTACCTCATCACTTTAAAGACATATTTATGTATCCACTTCTCTGTAAGAGCACCCTGTCCTTGCAGGTGTCTGTGGAGGCCAGATTCCCTGGAACTGGAGTCACAGGTGGCTGGGAGCTGCCATGTGGGTCCTGGGAACTGAAGCTGGGTCCGCCTGAAGAACAGCTAATGCTCTTAACTGAACAGCCACTTCTTCAGACCCAGTCTTTTCACTTCTTAAAGACTCTCTTCTGACACTGTCCCTTGGTTTCAACAGGTAACTCAAGACAGACACTCACATTCAGGGAGAGTGGAATGAGGCAGGCCTGGAGAGGCTAGCTGTATCTCTCCTCCCGTCAGAGGGGCCAGTTACAGAAGAGAGGACAGAGCAAGTCTAATAGAATTATGATTGCCCACTGGGAACATAAAACCGTTGTGCACGTTTGTCAACTTGGGTCACTATGACAAAATGCCATAGATGGGGAGCCTTAGGCAGCAGAAATGTATTTTCTCACAGCTAGAGGTCATAGTCCAAGATCAAGTCCAAGATGGAGATTCTGGCCAATATAATTCTGTGGAGAACGCTTTCTTCCTGGTTTGGAGGTAGCCCACGTCTCTCACCTAGTGCCCTGTGACCTAAAAGGCCATCGGTGAGAGGAGTTGATCAAGCACTTCTGTCCCTTCTTGTAAAGCTACTGTCCACAGCACTGATCCTCCTGAAGGCCTGCCTCTGGGATCCAAGCCTCAGGGTTAGGGACACAGCCTGGCCCTCTGGATGTCAGAAGGAACACAGGACAGGGACACACACACTGGACAGCTTCTTAGGATGAGCCACTGAAGAGCTGCGGCAGTGAGTGAGGAGGGAGGAAGAGGAGGCCTCCGTGTAGATTCTCCTGGCCTGGGCCATGAGGAGGCTGTAGCTCAGGTGGATGTGGAGTGGAGGCTACTCTTCAGGGTGGAGGAGATGGAGGCTCAAATGGACCTGGCAGGCCCATCTCCAGCTTAGCGCCAGCTGTCTCTCATCGTCATGACCCATTGACGCAAGGTGCTTATCTGTCCCATTCATGCCCTACCATGCCTCTATGGGGACATGACTGCACAGTAGGGGCACAGTAGCATTCATTGTGAATGCGGGAAGGCAGAAGTCTGTGGAGAGAGTATGTGGGACTCATGCTTCTTCCAGGGGCAGTGATGGGCATGGGCAGGAGTAAAAGAGCAGCAGTGGGCTCCAGGGCCCAGGGGTACAGGTGTCGGGCAGGAGGTCCAAGGGGGAGGCCTGGCTCGGACTGAGAGTCAGGGAGTGTTGTACTGGACCATCCTCCAAGCCAAGCTTGCCACCATCAGGAGGCCAGCTGGGCCTGCTCTCAAAGCATCATCTCTCCTGGGCTGCTTGACTGCTGACTTTCCTCCTAGAATGAGGGGTGGGAGAGTTATAGGACCTGTGTATCCAGCTGCCACTCCCAACTGGCTGGATGTAATTCTGCTCTAGTGGCTTAAAGGGCAAGGGGGTTCTCAGGGAGAGGCTTGAGTATATAGGTAGGGCGGGACTAAGGAATGGGTCTCCACCATCTCTGCTGGGCGCAGACCTTCCAGTGTGGCTGCTTTAAGGTCATCCATACCCTCTCTCACTCACTGCTCTATGAGCAAGTCCAATACATTCAATGGCTCCCGGGTGAACTTTAGTGGACTCTAACTTTTTGTCATTGAGACCTTGGGGGTGGGATAGGATGTGAATGTTGTCTAGTGCCCCCAGGGCAAAAATTCTCACAACACCCAGCCAGTGCAGGTGAGTCCTGAGGAAAACAGGATACTGCAGGTGCAGAAAGGCTGATGATAGCTCGGAACCCATGGGACCTGGGATCCTCAGCGTGGCTCAGAGGTATGACTGTGGCATTAGGTCATGGCAGGCTGTTTTCAGTGTGGTCCAGTGCATCCAGGCAGGTAATCCTAGCCCGATAGGCAAAAGGGTGGGTGTGGGTATCCCTTTAAGACCAGGGGATTGGGATGGGAGACAGAAGAAGCAGGCTGCAGAGTGGGGTGCTGGGTGAGGATGTGGAGTGGGTGTGGATGTGCAGAGCAGGTGTTGGAGAGGGGAGAACATGCCAGGGCAGGGTGAGAAGGCTAGTCACCTTCCTGTGGCAAGGGAGTTTGTTTGGGTGTTTTGGCCCTGAATCTAAACCCAGGCCAGGAGGTTGCCAATGGTGGCCTGCTCTGTGGTAGATAATTCCAGGCTGGGGCATTCTCCAGGCCTCAGGGGGTCTAGCCTCCCCATCTCCCTGCCCCTAGACACCCTGCAGGACTCTGGGGTACTTGCTACTCCTTGCAGTCCTCAGTAGGCCTTTCTGTGGAATCAGTTCTAGCTCTGGATGCCCTCATTCTCCAGCAGGAAGCCAGCGTCCTTTTAGCCCACGTTCTCCCTTCCAACATCCTCTGGAATGTACTGGGGAGGTGCTCGGGTGCCCAAAGGCTAGCTGAAACAGTACCTCCAAAGGGGGAGCAGCCTCAGTATCCCTCTCCCCTCGCTTGTGACTAACACCTTGGATTCTGGGCCACTCTCGCTGCTTACCTCAGGGCCTAACCTCTCCCAAAGGAGGCTGAAGCTGCTCTCCTGTCAAAGCAGAACTTACTGAGAACCCAGGAAGGCCAAGGATCAACACTCCCAAGGCCCATGCGCGCTTCAAATTCCTCAAGGTAGGAGTCGGTAGAAGGAGGTGGCTGCTTGGTTAAAGAGGTGAGCACATCCCCTCCCGCCACAGCCCCCGGCCTCCCGCTGCCTGGCTCCCGCAGGATGCTGGAAGTACCTGGATGGCTGAGGGAGGAAGTAAGAAAAGGGGGGGGATGAGGAACAGAAGAAGGAGGCAAGGAAACACGTACTGAAAAGGAAGAAAAGGGGGTGGGAGGAAAGAAGTACTGAAAGGTGAGGGATGGAAGGAAGAAGAGGAAGGGGAGAGGGAAGAAAGGAGAACTAGAGGGGAGGAAGATGAGAGGTGGGGAGGAAGGCAGAAGCCCTTGATTGGCAGAGAGACTCTAAGGAGCAAGCGTAGCCAACCACACAGGTGCCTGAGCAGAAAGGTGGACAGGGCAGGAGGCAACTCACCCCTAGCCTAATTATCCAGCTCTGCCTTGTGGGGTGCTGACCTTCCGTCCCCAAAGGCGCTCTGGGCGGGGCGCCTCCCCCCTCGCCCCCGCAATTCTCAGTACAACCCCCGTCTTTTCCTTAGTAAAGGGCCGCGACGTCCTCGCGCTCGAGACCCCCTAAGTCTCTCCTCCAACCGCCTTGTCCCTAATTGCAACACCTGGCCACCAAGGTGGCCTCCACTCTAGATAGGTGTCCCTGGTTCCGGAGGTGACCGCTGTGCCGGGGCTCGGCGCATCAGCTCCACCTGCGCGGTGGCTGCGCGGCCGGGGGCGGAGAGGCGTGCAGCGGAGGGAGGGGCCTGCGACACGGCCCCGCCACGGCGCAGCCGGGCTCAGCGCCGCGCGCGTCCCCTCGCCGCCGCCACCGCCAGGCGCCCGGACGCAGCGCGAACGGAGCGGCCGGGATGCGCGCCCGGGCCCCGGCCCGCCCCACGCTGCGGCCGCCGCCTGCCCGCCGCACGCTCGCCTGAGCGCGGCGCCCGCCCTCCCGTCCCCGACCACCCGACCGCGATGCCCGCCCTCCCGGGCCCCGGTGGCCCGAGACCCTGCTAGGCTGCGGCGGCATGGCCCGCGCGCCCGGCGCGACCTCTGTGGATTGCATCGGTGTGGGGCGGCGGGGCATGCCCAGGGCACCGGGCGCGGCCTTCAATGGGCGAGGACACGGACACGCGGAAAATTAACCACAGCTTCCTGCGGGACCACAGCTATGTGACAGAAGGTAACGTACGTGTTGTCTGAGACCCCCTCCGGCCGGCCGCGGCGTGGGGATGCCGTCGCACCGAATGCCCTCCGAAGGTTTGGACCGCGCGCTGTGTGTCGTGTCCCCCCACCCCCACCCCGACCCCGGGCCGGGAGGGAGGGAACCCGGGGGCTTCGGCCGCTGCCCAGCGCCCTCCTTCGTGACTCCCTCGGGAAATGCATCTGTCCTTCCCCCGCCGGGTGGCACTGGATCGGGCCCTGACTATCATTTACAAAGCCCAAGGCTGCAGCAGATCTGGTGTGGAAATCTCCAGGACCTGGAAAGGCTTAAAAATCCTTCATTTGCCCTTTCAGCCGGGCCAAAGCTCGCAGAAATTTCTAGATTGCCCACTCCCTGGAGAGGGACCCAGGAGGGAAAAATTCCATTGCCAGATCCTCTAGGGTTCAGCTGCCCTGGCACCTCCCTGGCCTCCAGAGGCAGGTCCCCTGCGTGGGAGGGGGAAGGAGGCTCGCAGGGGCAAGTGTTTTATTCCTGGGTAGTGCTACTGAGACAGGAGCTGGGCCAGACCTTGGTTTTCCGGAAAAGTGGGGCATGCTACCCCCTAAGTTGGCCCTGTGCGTCAGCCCCCACCAAAGGCTGGTGGGATGCAGAGGATGGTGTCCTTTGCTAATGTGACAGTAACTTCCGGAGTCTCCAGGCCCTGACTGGCCACAGGAACGGTGGGGACAGCTCCAGCGCTCAGCCAGGGGCCGGAGAAGTGAATAAGCTGCAGTGAGGGAGTACTAGACCCGGCCACAGCAGCCCGCCAGCACGCGGGTGCTGGAGACCTCTCCGGGCAGTGTAGGCGCCTCTTCCCCGGGGCGGGCCTGGTAGGGAGGGTGTCTAGGGTTTAAGCAGGTGGCTGACCCGGTGGGAGGGGCCCTGGCACTGAGTCCCGGGGGCCGGCGATCGTGGGTGCCTGCTCCTAGGAACCTGCGTGGGCATGGCCTCCCCAGTGCCGGGCTCCGCCGGAAATGAGGCGGGCGCGGCGATTCCCAGCGGGCGCGCGGACCCCGGAGGCAGAGGCTAGGTGTGCGACCCGGGCGTGCGGTTGCTGATGCTGAGAGCTGGGCTCCGCGCGCCGAGGAGAACCGCTGAGTCACGCGTTGCCGCGGGCTGTGCGGGGAGAGGGGGCAGGGTTGCCAAGCCCAGGGATGGGTGGCTGCGCTGCCCTAACCGGGCTTTGGGAGGCTCCTGGCGCAGAACTCAGCCCTTTGTCGCCCGCTGGGTGATGCGGAGGAGGGTCGCGCCTCGTGAAGATGATTATCTGCTCACAGCCTGCCTAGCGGCAGAAGGCAGCCTGCGTGGCTGGTCGGCTGTGGGGCTTGTTGGCAGGGAGTCGTGTGCAGGGCCAGTGTTGCTCTGGCTTTCTGGGGAAAGCCTCAGTTTCCTCATCTGCACACTGGGAACCATCCAGCGGGCCTCAGAGCTTATGTGTACCAAACACAAAACGCATGGTGCCCACCTCACAGGGGGACAGCTCAAAGTGTTGCTCCCATCCCTATCCTACTTCCTCATCTTTAATAAACCCACCCCAGCAAGGTTCGCAGGAGGAAATACCTTCGTGGTTCAGTGGCTGCTACTGCCATCCGCTGAACCTTCAGATTCCAACACTGGGATTGGATGGCGATCCCTTGCCCTCATTCATCCTATGTTGTAGCCAAGAGCCCTGTGACCTCTGTGGAAGAGTTTCCCTATTTGTACAATGGGAGGAAACAAGGCCCCTCATCTCTGTTCAAACTCTGAGAAGTCAAGGAGGGGCTACCATCGACCTGTAGAGGTGATTGGCAGCTGAAATGTGTTCACACCTACTATGTCCTAGTGTTTCACATAGGGCCTGGTGGAACGTCTCATCATGAGCCCTGGGCAGTGAGCAATGTGTGCAGTACACAGGACTCAGATGCCCCTACCCTTCAGGGATGTAGTAGAGTAACTTTATAGAGTGAAACTCCCTTAGAATCTAATTGGAAGGAGTTAGGAATTTTGGTCTCCCTAAATGAAGGACACACACACACACACTCCAGTCACACTGTAGCATCCTGACGGATTAACCCCTGACTTCAAGGTCACAGATTTGTCACCAGGTCTACAGAGTTTTGTCCAGGTTCTGCTTACGGCCCTAGACTTGCTCAGCCTCCCTGGATGAGTCACTGGGCTTCTCTGTAAAGGGAGAAGTCACAATGGCCTCTAGCTCAGGATTGTTGAGATGACCGTGGCCCCGAGGGTGTAAAATGCTCACAGAAAGGATTGGGCTTCCTGGAGGCATTTGATAAATGTCGCTAGCGTCATGTCATCACGTTCTAGAGACTCGCTTTGCAAAAGACCCAGGGGTGTGTCTTCCCATCCCACCTGGAGGTAGGCTCCTTGCTTCCGCTTACCCTCCGGCTTTGCCTTTCACTGCTATTCCTTAAGCTAGCCATTTTCTTCCTGATGCTGGGGTGTTTCACTGGCTCTTCTCTCTGAGACACCCTATGCCTTCTGCAGACCAACTCTACAAAATCCTTGAATTCCCAGTCCAGTGTCATCTTTTGCTAGTGAGAGCTCTGAGTCTCTTAGCAAATCCTAAATATCCTCAGAACAGTTTCTGTTCACAATGTGGTGGTTTGAATGAGAACAGTATCCCAGAGTGGAACTATATAATAGGATTAGAAGGACTAGGAGGTGTGGCCTTGTTGGAGGAAGTGCGTCACTGGGGGTGGACTTTGGGGTTCAAAAGCCCATGCCAGACTCAGCCTCCATCTCTCTGCCTGCAGATCAGGATGTAGAACCCTCAGTTCTGTCTCCATCACTATGGCTGCCGTGCCTGCTGCCATGCTTCCCACCACCCAATACTGGACTAAGCAAGCCTTTGAAACTGTGAGCTTTCTTCTATAAGAGTTGCCGTGGTCACGGTGTCTCCTTACAGCAATGGAGCAGTGACTAAGTCAGAGGTCGGTACCAGGGAGTGAGCATTGCTGTGACAGGCTTCACCATGCTGTTTGTTGGAGGAAAATGGAAGACTCTGGAACTTCACTAGAAAAGCGCTTAAACACTTTAGGCAGGGTCTAACTGGTCATCCTAGTATGAGTACGGAAGACAATGCTGAGGGCAGTTTGAACTGTGGGGGCTCAGCTCAAGAGGTTTCAGAGGGAAAGAGTACTATTAGTAAATGGCCTAGAGGCCATTCTTGTGATGTTTTGGCAAAGATCGTAGCTGCTGTTTGCTCTTGTCCTAAAAGTGTGCCTTAAGCTAAATTGAAGCTTTTTTTTAAATGGTGTTACAGAGGAATTTTCAAGACAGCCTAGTATTGACTCTGTTGTGTGGTTATCAATAATCACTCTTACGCAGATGTATCATGAAAAGGAGCACCAGGAAGAGTAATGGAGCTAAGTCCAGTGCTCAAGGAGATTAAAAAAAAATTAAAGAAAAGTCTGATGTTAAATGGAATAAAAGGGAGTGGTGACTCCAGGGCAAGATCCACCCAGCTAAGGTTCCAGCTTGTGGAAAGGAATTAAAGAAAAGCTTAAGCTCAGAAGGGAAACCATCTGCAACAGAAAGCGGATGCAGATGTAATTGAGTAAGGGGAGCAAGTTCCAGCCTCATCAAACCGCAGAACTTGGGAGCTTCAGCCCCTGGCTCTGGCTTTAGAGCCAAAGATATAAGGAAAGGGTTGTAGGATGTCCCTCCATGGCCAAGGAAAGCTACCGAGGCCAGGCATGCATTGGGGTGTCACTGAGTGGAGGCCCTGAAAGGCCATCATATGATGCTGTGAATATGAGGCCTAGATTGCCTTGGAAACCCCAAGATGTTAGAGATGCCAGGATTGTGGAATGCTGCTGAGGAGAGCTGCAGACAGGGTGGGGAACCAGCCCAAGAGAGAGAAGTGTGCTGCAGACAACACAGCTGGAGGGAACTGAAGTTCTGAAGAGCGCTTTGACACTGGATGCAGTCAGGGGTTTGCATTTCTGATTTTAGGGCTTGCTTTGGTTTAGCGTTTCTTCATTTTGCCATCTTTCCTCCATTTGGAATGGAAGATCTGTCCACATAGAGACTCTTCACTCTACTGTACCAGCATATGAATGTCTCAGCTCTTTTGTCACCCTAAGGTGTGCCTGTTGTCCAGAGAAGTAAGAAGCAGGCATTGGATCCTCTGGAACTGGAGTTACACATGGTTCTCAGCCATTATATGGGTTCTGGAAATCGAACCCAGGTCCTCTGGAAGAACTGCAAGTACTCTTAACTGATGAGCCATTGTTCTAGCCCCATAGTTATTTCTTTGGGGGGGGGGGACGGGATCTTCTGTTGAACTCCGAGCTTATTGTTAGGGCCAGCTGACTTGCCAGCAAGCACTAGGGATCCACCTACCTCTGCCTCCCCAGTGTCGGGGTTACTTGTGTGTCTGTGTACACATGTGCATTGGGCTTTCATGTACACACTGGAGTTTGAACTCTCACCCTCACGTTTGCATGTCACACACTCTACCGACTGAATATAGGGGCTAGGAAGATGATTCCATTTTTTCCCCCTAATTCCAGAGATCCTTCTAATTTTGGAGTAGAGGTCTCACACCCCACCCCAGCCCCACTCCTACTCAGGGTACCTTTTTACCAAGAACTCGCTCCAGACAACCTGTTGCCATGGCTTCTTTTATTGCCTTTGGGTCAGCCTGACTCACAAGCTGCTGAGATGAAAACCCAGAGCTTCACGTTGACTCAGAGTCCTCGGCTGTCTGCAGGAGAATGGCTCTGACAGCCATGGGTTGCTAATGAGCTGTCAGTGGAGAAGTCTCAGGTCCACCTTCTCATCTAGTGAGGGAAAGGCAAATTCAGTGACCTGCAAGTGTCCTTCTCATGCAGTGTTCTCTGATTCTAAAGTCAGAACCGCAAGTTTTATCTCTTTTTCCCTGGATGTAATCTCCTTATCCTTTGTTGTACAGGACTAGCCTCTGAGCCACACAACCGCCGTCTTGTGACATTCAGCTGTGTCTGCTTGCAAAAGATCAACCCAGACGGGCTTGCTCACTGTTTGTGGGATGGGGGGTGCTAGGAAGCAGGGATAGTAATGAAGTAGAAGCTATCAGGGCAGTGGAGGGATCCGAGCCTAAGAAAGGGGGAGCTCTAGAATGAGGTACTGACAAATGTCTATCAGACATTTTCAAGAACCTCATAGATCTCCCAAAGGCTGCTGCTTGGCTCTGTTTTGAGACAGGCCCAAGACTCAGTTACAGACTGAGATAGACAAGTCTGGGCTTGGCTAGACCTAGTCCACACACCCATCCTTCTCTTAGTGTGCTGTCCATACCCAGCATATCCTCTGGGCTGTCCACAGCATACAGCTGTGGTCTTGGGATAGGAGCTCAGCCTAGGGGCAGTCTCAGCAGTGACCAGTTGCCCTGTTTCCACGTGTTGTGCACTGAGGGATCATGGTCTCTTGGTTCCTGAAATTCCTCAGGCATCACACCAGGATGTAGGTGTCTCTTTACCTGCGTATTCTGTGTGATGTTGTCTGTCCTTACAGGACTGTACTGGCTTTATAGCTGAAGGAATACAGAGGGTTCCGGTGAGCAGGGGTCTGGCCTGTGGGGTCTAGCACGTCCATTGAATGTCCGGTGTCTAGGCTGATCCTCCATTAGCCAGCCTCCCCTCCCTGACCTGTGAACCTAGAAAGATCTCAGGCAGTGGCTCCTCTGATTGGTCCAACAGCTTCCAGAATGGGAGCAGGGGTTAGTTCTGGGGAATGAGTATAGAATGAAGTATATAGGAAGTGGGGCCCACTTGATAGACTACAGAAGCTACACGCTTTCTCATGGCCATCTTGGCACCCTGTGTGGGGACGAGTGTTAAACCCGCATTGTTTGTGACAGGAAAGAGACTTCTAGACCTGATGTTTACCTCAGGTTTTCTGTCAGGAAATGCAGGGAGAAGCCTTTAACACCCAGGAGACTTGAGGGGTTTGCACCAGCTCCTTATCTGGGGAGCCCTCCTGTGTCTCTTCTGCAACTCAAGTCAGGGCTGCTTGGCCCTGGATTTCCCTCCATGGTCCTGGCTTCTGCTTAGGTCCCTAGCCATGAGGAGTGGACTGCTGTTGGTGTCTCTGTCTCTGTGAGCTTCTCCCTGCCATTGGGAAAATTGTTCTCAGCTCATCAGGAACTGGAGCTCAGGGCTCCCTCCTAATAGCATCTATAAATGCGATATGGCTGAAGCCAGAGTTGCCCTCAGAACTCTCAGCCTGGCCAGCCAAAGCCCCACCTACACCTAAGAGGGAACTGAGTTTAGGGGAGGGGTTAGTGGTGATGATATGTAGTCCAGGAAGAGCCAGTGTTTGCTAGATTGGTGCTCCCCTTGCTTCTGTCGGAGAGGCTTGGTGAGCCTCCCTAGGCTCCATAGCCCCCCCCCGCCCCCGTTAAAGGCTTGGTGGAGGTAGGGTCACATCCTGCACATCTCTGGGCCTCAGTTTCCTTGTGTTGCCTGGTAGCTTACATGTCATAATGCTCAGCGATCAAAGTGCTGTGTAGATAGATAGTACAATTAAATGTGGGGAAGGAAGTCACCACTCTAGTTTCCTTAAACCCTTGCCTCCACCTGCCCTATCTTATGTAGCCCAGGCCGGCCTCCAAATCATGATGTGTGTGTGTGTCACTTTCTTGACCCTCCTTCCGATGACTCTGGGGCTATAGGTGCTACTGTCACACCTGGCTCCTGGGTCCCCTCAGCTGGAGCTGAGCAGACACAAATGGTGGCTTTGTGTCTTTTCCTCCTCAAAAGCAAGTTCTGGTGTATTTTCTCACCGTCTCCTGCTGTTGCTTTTCCCTCTAGCTTTTGGGTTTTGTCCTTAAGGCTCTAAGGGCTAAGGGACATTTTGATGAGAGATGTTCTGGGCCTCGAGAGGTGAGCAGTGTTACCAGGTGAAGTCCCGGGGTTCTGTGGAGAGGGTAGCAGGTGTCGAAGGTGGGAACTGGCAGGTGAAAGGGCACAGGGTTGCCTGTGCCAGCAGCCTGCAAGCCTCCCCTGAGTCTGCCTCTATGCCTGGGTCTGTTTTTAATAACAACAGTAATGTCATTATAGAAATAAGATTGAAGCCGCTTTTCTAACTTAGCATGAGGTCATGTGGTTTTCCAGGCTTGGCTGCAGGGCTGGTCTCGTGATGCACAGCCTGGGCAGTCTACAAGGACCCTGTACCAAGTTTGTGGGGGCAAATGTGGCTGTGCAGTCCTGTCTTGAAATTTCCAAGCACGTCTCTTGGAGCTGAGGTTCTGGGGAGTGGGGAGATTCTAAGGATGTTGAGGCTTGGAAAAGGCTCCTCCCCTTCAATGTCCAGCATTGCGGACCTCACATGGCCACTTGTCCCTCTACATGGCCCTCTGCCTGCCACAAGTCTCTATTGAAGGAGCCAGCTCTGCTAGACATTGTGTCTAAACAGTGATATCCAAAGATATTACCTTTCAAGATAGCATTTAAGAAACTAGGGGTGAAGACATGGGATAGGGCGAAGGGACACCCACTTATTTCTCTTCTTCACACATGCTAGGTGAGTGCTCTACCACTGAGCCACATTGTAGGTTTCTTATTTTCATTTTGAGACCGGTTCACCACGTTGCCCAGATGAGCCTTGAACTCATCATTCTGCAGCCCAGACAGGCCTTGGATTTTCATTCCTCCTGCTTCAGCCTCTAGAGCTTCTTTGATTTTAGAGTTCAAATTTTAACCCCATCACTCCTGAAGGCAGGTGGCAGAATGGGCCCAGGCCTCAATTTTTCCCTCCAGGTTCACCTTATGGGATCACCTGTGTATTCAGCCTAAAGGACCCCATCTGTGGTGAGGAGCAACCCACACTGCCCAGTCAGAGCCTGTGGGCAGCCTTTGTTCTGCCTCAATGGGCCATTCAACCCATGTCCTGGAGGACAATGGCCCTACTGTGTCAGGGTCAGGGCCACCATGGCTCTTTGGGTGGGTCCTGCTCCCTGGGCAGCAGGCAACTGTGTTCTGGGCTCAGGAGGGGAGCCCAGACACTGCCAGGCACAAACACTGACTGTACCGGCTGTCCTGACGGAAGAGCACTGAAGCCCCACAGCCTACTGCATCACCGTCCCAGACCCGGGGAAAGCTGCTCACCCAGTGGATCTCAGAGCTACCGGGCAGAGTCCTGTAGACCCTCCCTTCCTCCCCTCTGCGCTGCAGGGCCCCTTCCTCCAGGGAGCCCATAACTGCCAAGTTACACAGACGTCTCAAACTCTACCTCCTAAGGCATGGCGTGTAATCAGAAGTGAGCAGGCCAGCTGTCCCTGCCCTGGTGGTCCCAGTTACTAAATGTGGTAGCCAAGCCTGTGGGCAGATGGCCTGCCTGCTTTTAAACTCCAGCTTTATTCCTCATGAAACTCAAGACGCTAGGCAAATGCCCACACCTCCATTTCCCCTTCGGTAAAATCAGAGTACGTGGACTACCCAGTGAGGTCGACAGCATCCTGTCTGTCCAGTGTGTGGCCACTCGGAATACCGACTTTGGTGGGGCCCTGCTGCCATTGAACTCCAACACGCATTCCTCATTTTCAAAGCATAGGGGCTCCCAACCACCCAGGCTTCAGCTAGAGGCTTTGGAAGTGTGCAGAAGCCTCATGTGGACTGAAGCTGAGCAGGATGTGAGGCCAGCCCATGCCTACAACTGACTGGGCCTCTCTCAAGTGTTTCATGATCCAGGCTGTACTGCTCTCCATGTTCAAACTGCCAACCTAATGAAGGCAGGCATTCAGTGTGGCCTCTAAGGATCACAGTGTCACCTTCACGGGTCCACGCCAAATGGTCAGAAGTCTGGCCTTTCACCAGGAGCTTCTAATGCCCCCACCTGGTTCAGACCTGCTCAGTAGCTAAAAGGAAGGTCTCTGTTAGACCACACCTGGTGGCCACATGGAAGATGAGGGGGAGTGGGTGTGGCTGACTTCGCCTTGAGGTGTGGCAGGTGCTGTGTGGGGGTGACACATAGGACAGCCCTGCAGGGCCTGGCACAGAGGGGATGAGCCATCTCTCTCCCCAGGGTGAGAGTGGCAGGACTAGCACATGCTCACCTGTGTGTGCTCCTGCTGCTGCCAAGAGGCCTTCACTCCAACACGAGTCAGTGTGCGGGGAGCCAGCACTCTCTGGGAGGAGAGGGTGAGCTCTTCATCTAGAATGTGGTAATGCCATAATTGACACCAGTGCCACAGAAGCCCCAGACCCGGAGTCTGAATGTCGTGCCTGCCTAGACGTTAAAACATTCTGACAGCAACTCAAGGCAGACAGGGTTTATTTTGGCTCTCAGTTCAAAGTACAGCCCACCCCAGAAATCAGGGCTTCAGGGGCTTGACATAGCTGGTTACCTTGTGTCTACAGTCGGAAAAGGGACAGTGAATGTTGGTGCACATTCAGTCCTTTAAACCCCATGCCTGTGCCTCATTCAGTCCAGGACCCAGCCCATGGAATGATCCAACCCTGGGTCTTCCTTCTTCAGTTAGCCCAACTAAGAAGATCCTTCCTAGGGTTATCCAGAGAGCAGGATACTAGGTGATTCTAGACCCTGCGTTATTAGCAGTTAGTAATCACAGATGTGGCCGGCCTGGTGATGGGCAGCATTATGGGGGCCCAGACACTTCTACCTGTCACTTTTCTCCTCTCCTGTGTTCTTTGCTTTTTTTATTTTTTTCTCATTACAGATGGTTGTGAGCCACCATGTGGATGCTGGGATTTGAACTCATGACCTCTGGAAGAGCAGGCGGTGCTCTTAACTACTGAGCCATCTCTCCAGTCCCTATGTTCTTTGAGATGCTGGGTGGATATAGCTCACTGGCCTCCCAGAAGGTTTGGCTCACAAGTGGTACCTTTCACCCCCCCCCATTCCATTGTCTGGAGCTAGACACATGGGTCCACCCAGCTGTAAAGGAGAGCTGGAGAGAGTAGTCTGTGGCTAGGTAGCCCAGGGATGGTGTTCTTATTAAGAGAGTGTGGATCTTGATGGGGAGCCATCTTTTCCACATGACCTGACCAAACTAAAGCTCCTGCTTTCAGTCTAAAAGGCCCCAGTGAGAATTCTGCAGCTCCGGGTATGGTACAGACACACACCTTTAATTGCAGCACTCTGGAGGCAGAAGGATCTCTGTGAGTTTGGAGCCAACCTGGTCTACATAGTTCCAGGACAGCCAGGGTTACATAGAGAGACCCTGTCTAGCCCTACCCTTTCAAAAGAATTCCATACCAGGTACTCTCACCCAAACCTTGCTGACCTCAGTGTCACCGTGTCCCTGGTGATGAGTGTAGAGGTGGGTCTGTCCTTGTTTGAAAGCATTTTAATTTCTGTTGTAATATCACAGAATATATGCGCATGTGTATGAAGGTCAGGAAATACAGAAAAAAGGAAACCCCATTACTGAAAGTTTGGGGTGTTTTCTTTTATATAGGTATATAAGTTATCCTCTATTTATCTGCATATCATCTACTTATCATCTGTCATATATCTGTCAGTTATTTATCTTATCACCTCACCCATTTCTGTCTGTCCTGCCTGTCTGTCCACCCATCACTTGTCTATCATAGTTAGTGATACACATTCTGTCTGTCCATTCCTGTATTGACTCCTTAACTAAAACAAGCATTTTTGGGTCATTTATCAAATGCTAATGCTGGGTTTTGCTTTTTAAGACCTCCCTTATTAACACACATTGACAACTTTCAGGTTAGAAGGGCCCCAGCCTTCTGTCTGAGCCTGCAGATGTGGCCATAGCAAAGTGCTGGGGATAAGGCAGCTTAAACAGTAGAAATGTGTCCGCCCACAGTTCTGGATGTGACAAATCCAAGGTCAAGGTGTGGTCAGAGGTGACCTGCTCTCCTTGGCTGGTGGACAGGATCTTCTCTCTATGTCCTCATGTGGCTCTCTCTCTCTGTCTGTCTGTCTGGCTCTCTCTCTCTCTCTCTCTCTCTCTCTCTCTCTCTGTCTCTGTCTCTGTCTCTCTCTCTCTCTCTGTCTCTCTGTCTGTCTCTCTCTCTCTGTCTCTCTCTCTCTCTGTCTGTCTCTCTCTCTCTCTCTGTCTCTCTCTCTGTCTCTGTCTGTCTCTGTCTCTGTCTGTCTGTCTGTCTCCCCCCCTTGTGTCCTTGTAAGGACACCGGGCACATTGGATTAGGACCGACCTATGAGAGCATATTTTATCTCAGTCACCTCTTCAGGGGATCTGTCTCCAAGCACAGGCACATTCCGAGCTCCTGGGGTGGAGCGCCAGGCTTCAACAAATGAATTCTGAAGACACTGTTACCACTGGTAGTTTCCGGCAAGAACTCTTCCTAGGAATTTTAATAAGTTGCGTGCTGGTGGGAGTTGTGAAGCCATCTGCCAGGGGTCATGCAGGCCACTGTGAATGAAGGGTCCCTTTCTGAGCACTTTAGTTCATATTTTTTCTCCGAGAAGCAAGTTGGCTTCTTCTGGAATGTCTTCATAGGCTCCCAGTTCTCCCCAAGGATCTCACTCAGCAGTGCCCCAGAGCCAGCTATGGTCCAACCTCACACACTTGCCAACATGGCTGTAAAGACGTGGTGATCTGAAATGTGATGAGCTGAGGCTTCCTTGCAGGTGCTTCCGGGCTGTGGTGTCCCTTCAACTGAAGGACGTGTACACCCTCCTTCCCTAGCTCTCTGATCGCCTGTCATCTCTGCAGCAAACAGGGCTCCTTGCTTTTTCATTTGCTCCTTGTAGTGTTTAATTTTGTGTGGTTGGCTGTCAGTTCATGTCCTTGATCATTCATGTGGCTGTCATCTTCTGAGAAGAACCAGAGGTGACCGTGTGGCTTTGGAGTCTGACCAATGACAGGCTGTGCTCTAGGCCAGGCCCTGCTCTTTGGGCATGTTTGGGTTTGGAAGTAGCCATTTTGTGAGGAAGTCCAAGGGGTTTGTGAAGGCTTCTGGCAGAGCCAACAGCCAGGGTCACTGTACGGGTGAGTGACTACCACAGTGAGTAGAGAGGACCCTGCAGGTAAAATACTCCAACTGAGTCAGATCAACTGTATGGGGAGGGAAGAGAGGCTCCTGAGACCTGCCCAGTGACAGAGAGAGTCAAAGCAATAGATGGCTGGCCAGTCATGACTTCTCACACTGACTCCCCTATTCTGCCCCTCTGTCTTATCCCACTTGCCCATAAAGGTGTGGTCTCTCCGTGTCTCTGTTGGCTCTTCCTTTCCCTCCCCCAAGTGATCCCTTATCTTAGACGGTCTCAGCTTCTGTTGCTGATGACTGGAAAGATTGGACAAAATGGCCGACTCCCCTAGGAAGAAGTCAAAGGGCAGGAGTCCAACAACCTTTCTGCAACAGCTGGGGGCCTGCCCCACACCTTGGCATCAGATACCACGTCCACTGGGTGTGTCTGCTGCCTCTGCACCCAGCACTCACTAAGAGCTATCTGTTGGGGCTTGAAAAGTGTATTTGAGGGAGGAAGCGGTTGGGCTCCTCACCAGGTGTCATACTTTCTCCCCTAATCTCCCAGGTCCAGTGGTTGTCCGTTTATAGTTTGGAGTTGCAGTAAGTGAGGATTTCTGGTTTTGCAGCTTAAATGCCACAGCCCAGGATGACATAGTTCAGAGATCTCTCAGCAGCATGGGAGTGGAACCATCCCAATGATCACCAGCTTTGGAGGGCTCCTTGTGCCCTATGCATACACTGTGATATATAATCAAGCCCTGTCGTTTTCTATGTTGATGGGCCACACGCATCTGTCCGACCAGTTACAGACAACTTAATTGGACCATTGTACTGCTTCCATGGCTCCATGTAGGATGTTGGTACCCTCTGCAAGTTCATGTTAAGTCCAAACCTCTGTTGTGTAAGGGCCTTTGGGAGGCATTTCAGTCACTAAGGTTAATTCCCCAGAGAGATCTTTTGCACCTGGACTTGAGGGCACAATGTAGAAATGCTGTGAATCCAGGAGAAGTCTTCACCAGATGGAAAACTAGCCTGGACCTTGCTTGACCTTACAGATCCCAGTCCAGTGGGAAATAAATACCACCCAGGCTGTGGCATTTTGTTAGAGCTAGCCTGAGTGAACGGATGGACTTACCCTGTGACAAGCTTACTTGAAGCTTTGCAAATAAGAATAATTCAGAATGGTAATTGACTGATAAAACTGCATTTAGCAGAGAGAGAGAGAGCGAGAGCGAGCGAGAGAGAGAGAGAGAGAGAGAGAGAGAGAGAGAGAGAGAGAGATGCCTTGGGCTGGGAGGGAGGCTCAGTAGTGAACACTTGTCTTCTGTGTGAGCCCTGGAGAGAGAATGCTCTCTCCATTAGTGTATTCATCAAGTGGGAGTTAGATTAAACTGTAGAAGTCAGATGCTCGAACTGCTAAGGCAGATGGCCTTGAAGAGGGTCATCTGCAGCTAGGACTCTATGAAAAAGGGCCGCCAGGATGGAGGTACCCTCCAGGGAGTAAGGCTCGGGAAACACTCTGTGTTGAAGAAACTCTCAAATCCAGGACCTTGGGTATTCTGGGTTAGTTAGCATGCTCCCACTGAACCCTGCCAACACCCAGCTTTAGTAACTTGCAGGTTCCCCAGGGAGCGGAAAGTCAAGGATGGAGCCCCACATTGCTCTAGACTTCCAAAGGGCTCTCTAAGGCATGGAAGGTCTTTTCCTCAGCTTTAACTGCCCAGACACCAGCAAGTAGAAGCCAGTGTGGTTTGGACTACTGTCCTAGCCAAGGGAAGAAAATGCATGACCCCTCAGAATTCACAGTGCTTTCTATTCTAGTGTCCAAGCCAGGCATGGGGGCTGGGATGACAGTTGTTGTCTGACAGAGTCTAGAACCACCTGAGAGAGGGGCCTCTGCGCATTCATAGATTATCATGATCATGGTAACTGTTGCAGGAAGAACCTCTGAACTGTGAGGTTGTTCCCTGGATAGGGAATCCTGGACTGTAAGAGATAGAAAAAGCTGGCCAGCCCTAGGGAGCATTCATTGCTCTGTTTCTTGGGTGTGTCTGTGATGTGACCAGCTGGTGTTCCTGCTGCCCTGACTTGCACCTTTGACTGGGAAGCTGAATAAACCCTTAAGCTGCACTTTTGCCAGGATGTTCTATCCTAAGAACAGGAAAAGAAACTAAGCTGGTGGCTCACACCTGTCATCTCAGTATCATCTAGAACCCGAGGCAGGAGGATTGCTGTGAGCACAAGGCCAGCCTGGGTTACACAGAGAGACCTTTCTGGGTCTCCATTCCACCTGCTCCCAATTACAGTGTCCTTAATAAATAGCAGCTTACTCATTCATTTCCCTGTACATTTGTAACAATAAGGAAGAGAGCTCGTAATGTCTTGTTTAAAGGTCACAGGGCGATTGTAAACTGCCTCCTTGATCGCTAAAATAACTTTGAGCTAAGATAGCCGGGACCAACACTGATACTTCCCCATATGCTGTGTGAAGGGAGGACACTGGTGTTGGGAGCACAGCAACTGCCCTTGTAAGGTGAGACCTTGGTGGTGTTTTATCCCTCAAATGAAGGCAGTGACTTCTCTCCTCACCGAAGGCTGCAGTTCAAGAGGGTCAGACATACCACGTTCCTTGCTGTGAACGGACGTGGCCCATGGCCCGGCTCTGACAGGGACTCTGCTATTCCTTCTTGATGTTCTTGTGGGCACATCCCCCACCAGCCTGTGCACTTTGGGCCCATCTGGCTAGAATGGCCTCGATGGAGTGAGCTGAGAGGTAGCTGTTCCTATGCCAGCTCTCCACGAGGAAGATGGTAAAAACACCGTGAATATTTCATAGCCCCGAGGAGAGGTTAGGCGCTTTATGAGAGCAGGATCTGTCCTCCTGTGCCCCACACCGTCAGGCTGGGTGTGGCCGTGCCTGGTAAGGTGCTCCAGTGGGAAGGTTCTATTGTATCTCTCTGTAATTTATCTTACTATAGAAAGGCCTGAAGATGCAGAAAATAGAAAAAGGAGTGTGTGTGTGTGTGTGTGTGTGTGTGTGTGTGTGTGTGTGTGAGAGAGAGAGAGAGAGAGAGAGAGAGGGAGATGGGTGGTAGACATGATATCCCTGATTTTGCCACTGCTAGAAACATTGTATGCATTTTGTGTTATTTCCTTTTAAGCCCCCATCAGATTATAGCAGCTTTGTTTCTTTTAAAATATTAAACACACTGGAGACATTCTCTATTATTATGTGCTTCTAGTAAACAGTTTTATTGGCTATATACTATTTCATCAAGTAGAGATAATTATGCATTCAGTAGTTACAAACGAATTCATTCATCACGTTAATGTTGCTTGTGGTAGGTTTGTGGGGGGAGGAGGTACAAAAGGAAGGAATATTATGCAGTGCTGCTCCCCAGGACCCGTGAGACAATGAAGCAGATGGTCCTGATCTGGAATGATGGGGACGCAGTGGGCCCGGCTGCAGCCTGGAACCGAGTATTCAGAGGTACCCAGGCTCTGAGAAGGCCTGGAAGCAGTTGTGTCAGGGAAGTGGTGGGTTTCCAGGCAGGAGAGTGGTGGCACAGCTAGTGAGGTGCAGTGGTCAGGATCAGCTGGTGTACTGTGTGTTGTGGGGGTTCTAGGCAGGCATGGTGGATCCTCGAGGGCTGGGCTGGATGCTTCTCGAAGGAGGCCAAAAGGTCCCCGTGAGATGGCCAAAGCTGGTGGTGGAAAGGATGTGGAATGGAGATCTGTACCGGTCGGTGGGATCCCTGGATATGAGGGAGAAGAAAGGCTGAGCTGCCTGACCCGATTCTTGCCAAACAGGAGGCCCAGGGCTGGGAAGTTGGATGCTGCAGAGGAGGGTGGTGTAGTTGTTACTTTTGGCTGTGACTAAGTATCTGACAACAGCAATGTAAGCAAGGGTTTATTTGCGCTTACAGTTAGAGGTGTGTAGAGAGGCGGCTGGTCACGTGGTGTGTAAAGTCGGGAAGCAAAGAGAGAAGAATGCTGGTGCTCCACTCGCTTTCTCCTCTCGATTTAGTCCAGGGCCCCAGCATGTGGGATGGGGCCACCCACATCCAGGGCAGAGTTTCCCTGATCTGCTAGGCCTCTGGAATACACAGACACATCCAGGAAAGTTTCCCTGGTGATTCTGAATCCGTTTGACAAGATTTAACTGTCACCGATGGAGAGAGCCTCTCCCCTGCTGTCAACGCCCACTTATCCAGATTTTGCTGTCTTAGATTAAGAGCTGCTGAGCATTATGGGATATGCTGGGCATCTTGAGAAGGTCTGTTGGCTATCTTGATGTTGCTGCTCTAGGAATGTCGAGTCTTGTTAAAAGTGTTAGGTGTTCTTTTCGAGGGCTTGAGTAAAATTGAACGTCATGTTGCCTGCCAAGCTAAACTTCACTGGCCACAAGATCTTGTTCTGGGTGTATTTCAGAGAGGCGGGCCTTTTAAACAACTACTGTAGGAGTTACCTAGAGAACCCAGCTGTTCTGGGTTCTCTCTCTCTCTCTCTCTCTCTCTCTCTCTCTCTCTCTCTCTCTCTCTCTCTCTCTCTGCCTTATCAAAAGGATCAACTCTAGTTCTGCTGCATGTGCGCTGTGGCTTATGCTCCCTGTCACTAGATGGGGTCTTCTGAGGTGGGGCTGGGGTTGTGCCCTTGGTGAATTGGAGTATAACTCGCCTGTACATAGAGGAGCTAATTTGTCTTTGTAGCAACTTAGTTAAGAGTAAGTGTAGCAAAAGGTGTCCTCCTTTCCCAAACTCAGCTGCAGAAAACCAGGCCTGTGGTGTGGGCAGAACTTTGTGAGCCCTGTGGGAGCTATGCGGGTGGCCCTACTGACACTCAGAGGCCTGAGGGAGGCTTTGCAGCACACACCTGCCTCCCTTCAAGAGCTGCGGTTATTAGGGCTGTGTGCCAGGCGATGCCAGCTAGGGAGGCAGGCAGCAACCACTCTCTTCTGCTTCCCAGTTCTGAGGGTCTGGGGTTGGGTAAGGTGAGGCTGAGCCAGTCTTCTCTCTGAAGCACTTGCTCTCAACCTTCCTGATGCTGCGGCCCTTTAATGCAGTTCCTCACATTGTGACCTCCAATCGTAAAATTATTTCGTTGCTATTTCATAACTATAATTTTGCTACCGTTATGACTTATAATGTAAATATCTGATATGCAGGGTATCTGATATTTCAACTCCCGGGGGTTGAGACCCACACGTTGAGAACCACTGTTCTGAAGAGTACCCGCTGTGCCTCTCTACAATGGTGGTGGAGGTAGTGATGGTGTCCATAAGGCCAGGATTCCATCTCTATCATGTAGCTTTAGGGAGGTTGGATTCCTAAGGTGGTGGCTGGCTTTTCCATGTCAAGGCCACAGGGCCTTCCCTGACTTTCTCAGAAGTCACATGCATCCCTATGATTTACTTGCTGCAAGATGCAGGTTAGCCCTTGTTGGAGGACACTATACTTGAGACATGGGGTAGAGGCCAGCTTATGTGCAAGAACAGGTAGGATCAGAGATGGTGCTAATGACTCTCGGTGCGTGCAGTCTGCCCCCAGGTGGCCTGGGTGGCGCTTAGCCCTGCCTGACCTTGGACAGGTTCCTGAGCTATGCACATTCATCTTCCTGCCCATGCAGAAGAAGTGCATATCTTCCCCTCCCTATCTCTGTTCAAGGATACTGACAACATCCTTTACTCTTAAAAATGCAGACCAAGGCAGGTGAGTGGAGGCTTTCTTTAGAGGGCAGACAACCTTGGCTGTAGTCCTGTGGGTGTTTCAGATGCACAAAGCTCCCGCCCTTACCCCCTCCGCCCCTTACATGTTTGGTGGTCCTCAGACAGATGATAGCGATCAAGGTGAGGCTGGGGGTGGCCTTGTAGGGGAGAATGCAGATTGGGAACAGGTGAACCGGGCTGGCCTTTCTGCCTGGCTGCGCTGGTGCCAGGAAGGACATCCCGACCTTCCCAGCAGCAAGTCTGCTCAGCATCTTAGAAGCAGCTTTCTCTGAAACTCCTCCAGTCCTTGTGGTCCCGGCATGGAGCATGAGGCTCGTTCCAATTTGCTGCAGGAGCCATTCCCTGCTCTGTGGACCTGCCCCGGTCTCTCCAGGCCAAGAGGGGAAGCTGGGACAGGCTTGCGCGGG
Source organism: Tokudaia tokunoshimensis (assembly GCA_036184795.1). Lineage (NCBI taxonomy): Eukaryota > Metazoa > Chordata > Mammalia > Rodentia > Muridae > Tokudaia > Tokudaia tokunoshimensis. The sequence goes on along the minus strand of BTHU01000014.1, from coordinate 69,453,940 downwards.
ACTTCGTTCCTGAACTTAACACCATGCTCTCTGCTTGTCTTTCTACCCACACTTGTTCCTGATGCTTGTGACTGTGCATTTGGGAGGAGCTCAGGCCACCCTGGGGCTTCCCTTGCTCAGTGCTCCATGTGACCTGTCTTGGCCACTCCCAGGATCCCCAGGTCATCTTTGAGTCTAAATCAGTGACTAGAGGGTCCTTCTGGGGTCCCTCCAAGGTCACACAGCGATTACATGCTGATGCTAAGAGAATTTTCACCCCACACGGGTCGTTTCGGTGGGTAGCGGGACCGTGGCAGAGGGTTCCACTTACACATTTTGCAGCGGGTCCAGGTAAGAAAAGCCTCTGTGGTACCTGCTTCCCTGTGCGGTCAGCCGGGGTGGAGCTGCGGGCGAGTGGAGCTATGCGAGGGTCAGGAGGAACAGAGTGTTCTCACTGTGGCCAGCCCCCCCCCAAACATGGGCTCCAGTCAGCCGCTCATCTGCCCTAACACACACATCTCAGCTCCTCCCCGGGGGAGGTGTCAAACTCAGACAGGAACTGGTGAATCCCAAACAATCCAGTATAGCCCTTCAGAGCTCTAGGGGAGGGGAGGGGAAGGGAGGGGAGAGGAGGGGAAGGTAGGGGAGGGGGCTGACCCACCCCACGCTTCTCCTTTGTCCTCCTGCCTCCCTGGCCACCCCAACCTGGGAGGCTGGGGATTAATTATGTGTTGTCTCTGTAAGCAGGCGGCTATAAAAACCTATCTGCAGGCCAGCACCTTCTGCTTCAGCCAGGCTGGGTTGGATTTATCACCCCAGCCTCCTCTAGGCTGCTCAGGGAGGCCAAGGAGACACAGCCTGCTGCCACCCCCACCGAAACAGAAGGAATTACACAGACATGCAGGGCACATGAGAAGGGAATGAGTGTCTAGTGGCAGCGCGTCCCTCGGAATTGGTTCCTGTAAAAAGGTGGCATTATCTGGCACTGTGGTTGTCTAGGGGTGAACAGAAAGAGTCTTTTTAGGAGCAGTGTCTGAGGGTCAGCCGTTACAGATAGGACATGGGTTTGTCCTGCAGGGTAGTGGGTGCACAGTACACATCAGAGGCTTTGAAGGGAAGAGGGCTGTGGTCACAGATAGGATGGACAAGGTCTGTGTTCTGAAAAGTTACCAAACACACTGGCTGGGTGAGTGGTCGGTCAGCTCTGGCTCAGTGGTGAGAGGCTCCCACAGGCTAAGCTGCCCAGGCTAGGTGGTGGAAAGTCCAGGTCAGGTCAGGGATTTCCTAGAAGGGGATCTAGGCCTGCTGTGGGAAAGCAGGAGACTGGTGTTAGGTTAGAAGAAAAGAGCAGGGAGACCAGCTCCAAGAGAGTCCCAAAGTTACCGTGTCTGGTGGATGAGGGAGGGACATAGGATTCGGGTGAGGAGCCTGGCATCATGGAAGGAGGCTGGCAGGGCAGGGCCTGGACTCCAGATGCTGCCCACCACCAAGGGCAAAACTGTCATTTCCAATGAAAGAACTAGAAGGAAGGGCGTCCCTAGCTCTTACCTCTGAGGCTCTCAGAGGTCCTCTTACCTCTGAGGCTCTCGGTCATGGCTGCAGGCCAGTCTGTAGGTTATGCTGGTCCCTCACAGGCTTTTGCGGGGCCTCCTCCCTCTATTTTTGCTTGGCAGATCTGGTGGTTTTGCTGGCCATGGAAGGCCGGAATCCCCTACGCTGACCTGCTGAGCGCATCATCTGCCACTTCCTTCTAGCCCTCGACCGGCTTTGACTGTGAGGCCGAGCTACAGCTTTGTTTCGTTGTAACTCAGATGAAGAATGAGGTAGACACGTAACGCCAAGTGGGGCAAGACCCTGTGTTTGGGTTAAAATTGGAAATACTGAGGGAAAGGGAGGGGAGCCAGCATCCGGCGTGTCTGCGAGGAATTGGTTTCGGATGCTGGCCAGATCCTAATCCTACAGACATTCACTATGGGCGCTCAAACTCTCACCCGCAAGATAAGAGCTGGTGATTCCACTTGGGTTCAGGCATGGCTCAGGCTGCACAGCCCGTGGTGGTAGTGGAAGGACTCTGAGCAGGTCGCTCGGACTGACAGCTCCACAGATGGGATCCCTACCACACCCAGTAGCTCCCCGTGCTAATTTTGTTACTTCTGGAAGCCGCAGTCCTCAAAGCTATCTAGGACAGGCGACTGAATAAAAGAGAATTAGGGGATCCTGGGAACACACGTCTGGCTTGTGGAGAGCTGAGGGGAAACCTTGCAGAGAAGTCCCTGGTCTCAAGGCTGCACAGGACTCCTTTCATTCTCTCTTGCCCTAGTGAGTCACAGCCTCCTCTGGGACTCTGCACCCGCCCCACATCTGGCCAAGGCTCTGGAAACCTTACCCTTGCCAGGTTTGACTTCTAGAGAACATTCTGCCCTGTGGGGAGCTACTTTCTAGAATTCTTAGGGTAGGGTGAGAAAGGGTTAGCCTGCAGCCTGTGTATAGCCAGGGATCTGTATGTGGGACCTGGAGACCTGTTGAAAGTCACCTGCTTTTTGGCACCTTGCATGCACTAAAAGACTCCAGGCTGCACTCTGAGCGTCTCATGGCAGCCCGGTGCACACTGAGAGGAAAGGAGTTGATTCTATCAATGTGAAAGTTATGTGCAGCTGGGACAGAGTCCCAGGAACAGATAAGGTGGAACTGAAGTGCATCTCAGTCCAGGTCCTTGAAGAACTAGGCTCTCATGTGGGGCTTGAGCCCCTGCCCATGACCTGCTGGCAGGTTTCAGCAGGCTCTCAGCTTTCTGCTTGTTTCCTATGGTGCTCCTGGCCTTGGTGGGCCACTGTGAGCCTCCTGCGTGGGTTGGAGTGGTTGGATTTGAGGGAACTGTAGAGACCCTACACTCTCTCTGCACATGACCTTCCCTACTGAAGGGAAGGGAAAGCTGGTGTATGGGGCTTCTCATCGGGGTCTTCCTGAGAGCCCAGCCTGAGCTCAGTGCATGTGGCTGGCCCTTGGCAGCCCGTTTGGTAAGCAAGTGTCAATACAGTCGGGCTGTGGCCTAGCCCAGCTCCTGTGACCTCTTAGTACCTTAATGTTGTTCAGTAAATGACTTTTGAACCCTAATGTGTGTGTGTGTGTGTGTGTGTGTGTGTGTGTGTGTGTGTGTGTGTAGGAAATTCCCAGAAAGTGGATGGAAAGGTTTTGCACAAAATCTCAGTAAATACTTTCCATGTTTCTGTAATAACCATGATTTTCTTCCTTAGTAACCTGGCAGACCTGGGACAGCCCTGAGAGTGTTTAGACAGGTAGGCAGGGTGGCTCATGTCTGCAGCCCTAGTACTTGGGAAGCTGAGGCAGGAGGATTGGCATGAGTTCCAAGTTACCGTGGAATATGGAGTTGAGAAATTGTTTATTAAAAAAAAAGGAGGGACTAGAGAGCTCAGTGGTTAAGAGCATCGACTGCTCTGCTAGAGGACCCTGGCTCAATTCTCAGCACACACATGGCGACTCACAGATGTCTGTACTTCTAGTTCCAGAGGATCAGATACCCTCACACAGACATACATGTAGGCCAAACACCAAATGTACATAAAAATAAAAAAGTTTCTGAAATGGAAAAAAAAGAAAGGAAGAAAGGAACAAAGGAAAGGAAAAAGGAGAAGCCAGGCCCTGTTCCAGGGTGTGCAGTAGAGCGCCAAGAGCTCTCTGAGAAGTACCATAGGACGTTCAGGCAGCTGCATCTCTGCCCTTCCTGCCAGGGAGGAGCCAATAACTTCAGTTATTAGGCCTGATGCTAGATACCTGAGTCTCTCAAGAGACTGGTCAAGGTCTCACCGCTTCTAGGAAGGAGACCTTGGCTGTGGCCCTGGAAATAGGCCTTTGCTGGCCTCATACGGCCGCTCCCAGAGGGAGGTGGAGCTCCTGGTGTGATCATCAATACCCTGTTTCCATGAAATTGTTAAGGAACTGGTCTCCTTCACCCATAAGGTGGGGAGGAATAAAGCTTAGGTCTCTCTGAGGCCTTACGTCACTCCCTTGGGGGCCTTTGGGAGCCCTGGGACTCAAATACCTATGATTTGGTTGGAGGGGGTGTGTGTGTGTGCGTGTGCGTGTGCGTGTGCGCGCGCCCAGGTTCCACAGTGTCCCGGATGGGCTCTGAGCTCTGCCTCCTTCCCTTCACTTGCTCCCTGTGCTTCCTCTTCGGGGGAAGAATAGCAGCCGTTGCTGCGGGGTTATTTCAAGGGGATCCCCATGGAAACGGGGAGTGGGCGGCTCCTCTCAGCCACAGATAGGGAATTGGTTGCAGTGACAGCCTGTCCAACCAGAGGGTGCAAGGGACCTGCTTGGACCATGGGGTCTGTAGAGGCTGAGGGAGGGTGCTCCCTGCCTTGTGCTGTACCACCCAGGCTCCCCTGGCTCCCCAGGGACCCCCAAAGTCGAGCTCCACCTGCCAGTCTCTTCTTTCTTCAGCCACGGTTGGACTGGGGCTTTTGGAGGCTTCCAGCATCCTCCAGCCTAGAGCTCTGTATTTAGAGCCTTTGTTCCTCTCAGGATCTCTTCCCCACCATGGACTAGATAGCCCCCAGAACCCCCTTCATCTCTCTCACCATCCTTCTCCTCCTCCAACAGCAGTGTTAGTTCCAGCTCATGGAAAGCTTTGCCCCAGGAAAAATTCTGCAGAAACTCCTTGACTCTCACTCACTTCTTCCATCTGATGAATGGGAGCGCCTCCGCCCCCTGCAGCCTGCCCTGCCTGGCTACATTGTTGCTGTCCATTTTCTCAGTCCTGGGTGGGCAGTACAGGTGAACAAGTCTAGGAGGCAGGGAAGCCCCCCCGGAAGTGTTAGATACAGGGGCGTGCCCTCTAGGTGGAGCCCATATAGTGGAACCCTTCCATCCCTTTATGAACGGTAGGCTTCTGAGCTCTGGGTGTCTTTGCTGCTCAGCGGGGCCTGGGAGGCCAATGATGTTCTTTCTAAAGTTGAGGGACTTTAAGGTTCAGAGAGGTACTGAGATCTTGGCTTATGCCTGGGAAAAGGCTGAGCTGGGACTTAAGCCGAGAGATCGGCTTCACCCCAGTGTCTTTGATGGACCGCCTTGGGGTAGGAGCTGAGGAAGAGTGCCTGGAACACGTCTAAGCCAGTGACACCTGCTGTTGGGAGTCGTAAGGGGGAGTGTGTGCAGGGTGTGGTGAGAGCACTGGGGAAGTGCCTCTGACTTCTGGTGTCTCAGGATTTTAACTCATATGCACTAGATGGTTCCGGAGGGCCAGGCACTGTTCTGGGTGCTTGGTTTTAAACTTCAATGTACTCTAAGGTTAATAACCATTGTTACTGGCTTTTACAGATAATAAAAACAAAGCACAGAGAGGTTCAGTGATATGTCCGGTGGCACTTAGCCAGCAGAACTGAACCAGAGCCCTGAAGCACGTGAGACACTGGCCCTTGGGGTCCTTAGAGAGGGACAGTGCAGGCATCTAAACAAGGAGACATAGATTGCAGCCATATAGAATGGGGCCCAGAAATCCTCCTGCCTCTGGTCCTGATGGGTGAAAGGCTGAGAGATGCAGTGACTGTTTCATGGAATGAGGTTTTTTTTAAGAGTCAGATGGGCTGTTGCCGTCACTGCCCTGAGGATTTGATTAGCAGGTAGCGGACTGTTTGACACGTCATCCTTAGTTTGTGACCTCCCTTGTGTCTCTGATTGGAGAAATTGGGTACACAGTTGCTAATACATGTATACAAGTGCCTCCAGCAGATCCTGTCTTACCCACAGCTATTTGGAACATTCTTAGTTATTGCAGAGGAATGGATGGTCAGGAGTCACCCTAGAGAGGTATATATATAGAGGGATTTGGGATGCACTGGATCCCAATGGCGATGGGGTGAGGGTGTTCCCAGTAGTAGACTGTGAGGACTGCTTTTTCATTTAGGGCATGGTTCCCATCTACTCTGGTACCCAGCGAATCAGTATTCACCATGGAAGGTAGGCAAGCCACCCACAGGGTGTGTGTGTGTGCTCGGAGAGGGGTGAGCTCTGCCTTCCTTACACACAGCTTCCTCCAGGGTAAAGAACTGAAGAACAGAGGTCATCTTTGCAGCGTCAAAATGGAGAAGTCTTGTTCTTGGTATAGCAGGGTTCAGGAAAGGGTGTGTGTGTGTGTGTGTGTGTGTGTGTGTGTGTGTGTGTGTGTGATAATTCTCCCAAACTTCAGAAACCTAGCATCTGGGCCTGGGTAGGTCTCCTGAGAGTACTGGGGGAAGCCATGTGGCCTCCTGAGGTGTCAGTCTTTCTGCCTTTGTAACCAAGGGAGTCAAAAGCTCAGATGCTTCGGGTGACACTCAGTAAGACATGGCTACACAGGAGGAAGGAAGGGTCTCTTCCCACACACCCCGCCCTGCTGTCACGGGCCTCACTCTCCTGTGGAAATTGCCTCTGGCTCGGGGACCTGCTCACTTTTCTCGTCAGGTCTTTGGACCAGCCTGGGGTCCCAGACGTTGCCACTGGGAGAGGGCTGCAAGCCGTTAAGTGCGTGACCAGGATGAGTTGCCATGCTTGCTACCTCAGCGGCGTGGGCTGAGTGAAGCAAGCCCAGTAAGCCGCACCAAGAGCCATCTGTTTGCAGCCCGTGGACCAGATGGTCTGATAGGACTCCTGGGGGCAGGGTGGGGAGGGAAGACATTTGCCGAAACACCCAGCATCTTCTAGAGCCTCACCACAGCCCTTACTTAAACAGACGAGGAACAGAAGGCCTAGGTAGCTCAACTACTGGGGAAGGTCACACAGCCTGGAGGTGGCAGAGGTGGCATTGGAACAGGGCTTCTTGGAGCCTGGACTCCTGCGGTTCCGGCTGAGGGCTGTGACCTCAGATTCTGTGTCTTTGGGCCTTATCTGAAAGTCTTGACTGTGCCCTGCTTTATTGTGGTCAGACAGACAAAGGCTGGGCCTGTACAGTCCTGTATGTATCCTAAAGCACCCTTTGCCTCTTAACAAATATATACAAAACTCTCCTGATAAAGTGCGGGGAAGGGAGAAGTTGATGCAACATCAGAGAAGAGGCAGATTGTCAGGAAGGCAGCGAGAAGCTTGTGATGATGGGGTACAGGAGAGTGAGAAGAGAAAGAGGGGAGAGAAAGGAAAGTGGGGGTGAAGGAAGAGAACAGAGGGAAGGAGAGGCTTCATGAAGTTAGAAACTGGGGGATCTCTTATGGAACCCTGCTTTTTAGGATACTGGGGGTGGGGAAAAAGGGGTCAAGTCCACTGTGTGGCATGGAGCAGTTGTGAGCTCTTGGAGCCTGGATCTCCTCAGCTGCGATGAGAGACCACAGGCATGGTACTTCTGTTGGGCGGGTCCTCCAGAACCCCACACAGATCACAGCTCCGGAGGCAGGGAACCTTCCCTTCAGCTCCGTGGCTCAGCCTAGCCGTGTGTAGGAGGAGGGTAGTAGAATTGTGCCTACCTGCTAGGCCTGCTGGGAAATTAACAAGACTAATTCACACGAAGCACATAGCAGTGAGTTTGCCATGGTGCCTTGGTTGTCACCACAGTTATCGTCATTGTCATAGTCCTCTCTCCCGTCCTCCTCATCATCACTGTCATCTCCTATTTTGTCGTATAGGGTGGGCCTGGAACCACTTGGACTAAGCTGAGCTGCATGGCCTGTGGTCCTCTGTGGGTCATAGATTGGTGGCCCCAGGGCTGGAGCAGTTGCCCGAGGGCAGATCCCCTTCCCTGTGGATTCCACCATTTCCAAATAAGCTGTTGGGAAACTCATCTGTCCTCTGCTTAGGGTAGGCAGAATGATGCCCCTCGGCCCTAAGCAGGAGCCGTCTGTAGCCTGGGGGTGGGGAGACCTTCTGCTAGGGGCAGATGGCGGGAGCATAAGCCAGGTGCTAGAAACCTGTGCGGGAGGTGGCATGTTAGACACAGTCTGTTAGCCTCCTTGAAGTGCAGGGTCCCCAAGCTACTGGTAGTCTCTGAGTCACATCAGAATGTGGCAGGCATGGCTGGGTGGTATGAGGGACCGTGTGACCGCAGCTGGCTGGTACTCTGGCCCACTGCCTCCTCCCCTCCCTTCTTCTTTCCTCTTCTGTCCTTTTTTTGGCCTGTCCTTTCTTGTCTTCTGTTCCCTCTTCTCCTCCAGACTCTGGTTCAAACAGGATTTGTTCTAGTCTGTCAGTGGTCAGCTGCATCCTTTGTAGCCTATGGGAGGATCACAGGCAGGAAGAGAGCTTTGGTAGGTGGAGAGCTGTGGGCACCAGACGTTTGATTCTGATGCCAGTAGTACCAGGAGTATTTGTAACCATGTCACGGATGGAGGCTGGGTAGTTCTTGCCCAAACATATAAGTGAGTGGAATGAGGCCTAGCTGTCAACAGCCTCTTTCTTTCCACGGATCTGCCTATTTATTTATTTATTTATTTATATCTATATCCCCTTTGATACTCATTGGGGCAGTAATGAGTGAAAAGAGGCTTGGGGTGCAGAATGGAGAGCTAGACACAGGTAACTGCAGAGTCCTGGGCATACAGAGAAAAAGGTGACAGAGGATCCATCAGCCAGGTGGCACAACAGGGAGGGTCACAGCATGAGCAGAGGTGAGGTAAGATAGTTAAGTGTGAAAATATGATGACTGTGCAAACATGAGCATGCAGATATGGTAAGTGTGCAAATGTGATAAGATGAGGCTGCAAGCACAGCTGGAGTGGTGTGGGCTTCATAGAGAGCAGGCAGAGGGGCTCAGATCCCTGCATTGGGAATCGGGGTGGAAGGGGTGGAGTCTGCCAGGGCTTTGAGCTGAGAAGCAAGAGATGGGGGTTAGGTGGGAAAGTCTCTGGCTGCAGTGTAGGGAAGAACTCAAAGGGAGGAAATGGGTCATGGCTACAGCTGATGTCATCAGCCACTGCGCAGATCCCCCTTGGGTCCCATTAATGCTTTCTCTTCCAGATCCTGTACCAGTCACCCTGTAGGGCTGACCTTGGAACCCATGCTGCTTGTGTACTTGACAACCGGGAATCTTGGGAGTTCATATCTTCTGGTTGGCTGCCAGAAACAGTGGGAAGAGAGCCCAGGTCCCAGGCTCCTGGCTGGGTTGCTCTGAGATCCTCCCACAGAGCTAAACCTGGGTCACCCTTCCTGAGACATGCCGCTGCTCCCCAGCTCGGCTGTCTTCCTGCTCTGGTTCCACTTCCCACAGCTCTCTTGGTCTCTAGTCTGCTCCAGGGAGCTCAACCCAGACGCTGGGAGAGAGATGCTGAGAGATAAGTGGTTGAGCATGGGCTTGGGAGAATGAGGCAGACAGGTGGGAATGTGAGGGACAGCCTGGGCATCAGCACCACGGACAGCCCCAGGATAGCATTGCCTGGGTGGTGTTCCCCCCACAAGGTTACCCCACTGCTGAGGCATCCTGAACTGTCATGGTGCTGGGGGGACTACGGTCTCTCCGAGCGAGCCTCTGCTGAGCCCCTACATCCATCCTACACATTATTGGCCATTAGGAACATTTGGGTTTTCACTCTCTTTTTTCTTCCATGTCCTGGGACAGGGTGAAAACTTTCTGGGATGCTCAGGGAACATCTGCTCACCTGTCCTGTCATGCATTTTGTTTTATGAGTCTCAGAAATACATAGGTCTTTTAGTCTATTACGAGTGTCCCAACAGTACCTAGGGCTAGGAAATGACCAGGGGAAGGTGTTTATTTTCTCATAGTTGGGGAGGGTGGGAAGTCTGGGATTGAGAGCCAGTGCCTGGAGAGGATTCATGTGTTGTATCATCTCCCAGCTGAAGGCAAAAGCGCTTGAGTGTGACCTAGCAAGGGAGGCCAGACTTTAGCAGCTTATTCTTGCAAACTCAGCCCAATGGTGACACTAATCCATTCCTGAGGACTGAGCTCTTTGACCAGTCACCTCCCACCACTGTCGCCCAGGAGAATAAGTTTCCCCTGAGCAAACTTTAAAGACCCATTTAAACCATAGCAGGCCCAAGGCATCGTCATTGAGCTTGCTGTTGGGGGAAGGCAGCTTCAATAGGCAAAGCGATGGTAGGAAGGCGGGACACGGAACCTTGGTGCGGTGGCAGACCTGAGAAGCAGGGAGAGGAAGAGGGGGGTGGCGGTGTGCCTCCTGGGAACTGGCCTTGAGCTGGGCTGCAGAGTTAGTGTTCTTCCACATGGGAACAGGGTGAAGAGTGGTGTGTGGATGGGTGAAGATGGTGGCTTATGTGCAGAAGTTCCCAAAGGCTGGATTTGCATAGCCAGGACTCCAGGAGCTTCTCTCAAGGCCTTTCATCCTGAGGGCACAACCTCCTCTTGGGACTGGAGAGTTAACTCAGTTGGTAGAGTGCTTGCGTCCTATGTGAGAGGCCCTGAGCCAGACACTCCATACTGCGTAAACTGGGCATAATAAAACACACCTGTAATCCCAGCAGTAGGGAGGTGGAGGCAGGAGGATAAGAAGTTCAAGGTCATCCTTGGCTAGACTAGGATACAAGAGACTCTGTTTTTGGAATTTAAAAATAGAACCAACCAGAATATGATGTCACATTTTCAGGTTAGAAAGATCTCTCCAAACATCGGGATGAGTCAAGGAGTCCCAGAGGCAGGAGGGCAGTAAGACTCACGGACCATCCCAGATACAGGAGTAGAGTGAGCTGGTGACCAAAGCCCCCCACCAACCCAGACCACTTTCCCCTAGGTCAGACGAACATCAGAGGATAGTCCCTCTGCCTTGCCTTTCTGGGATGGATATGAGCTATTGAGCCATGCTGAGGTTAGACTTCTAATTTATTTTAATCTGTGGCTTATTTAAGCATCAGGAACTAAAATCATCACCATCTGATTGTAGTGCCACGAGTCAGTGCCCTCTACCAGCGCAAAGCCGGTCAGTTCTGCGGGTGCCCACACCCTGCATTGATGATAACTACAATTCTTTATCTTTATGTGCCACAGAGTGGAGTAATTAGTCATTTCTGCTGATCTTAGCAGAGCAGCGCCAGCAGGGTCAGGCAGAGCACGTGTCTCTGGGCTCCTTTTGCCATTCCTTAAAACTGCCTCTTCTGCCTGCGTCTCGCAGGGAGAAATGCCATGTTTTTGCATTCTGGCCTTTTCTAGAAATGGGCAAGGCAAAATAGCAACAGGTGGCATTTCTTGGGCTCGTTCCACATCCCTGGAGCTGTGTGCCGTCCTAGAAGGAGAAAATCAGTTGTCTACATGAAATCTGTGCTGCATGTTGCGACCCACCTGAACTCACACTAGCTTCTCTTCTGTGCCCTCACCACCTCAATCCTTACTCCTAAAGACTACTCAGTCAAGGCTGACCTGTATACCATGCATATAATAGTCGCCTTCTGTTTTCTTGACACGTAGCCCTCTCCAATTAAGGGAAGTGAGGGTACAAATAGAAGTGGCAAAAGATAATTCATATCCTCTCCTTTTCCCTTTCCCCCCTCTCTCCCTCTCTCCCTCCCTCCCTCCCTCTCTCCCTTCCCCCCTCTCTTCTCCCCTCCCTCTCTCTTTCTCTCCCTCTCCCTCTCCCTAACCAGGTGCAGGCTTTCTGGGGTTTGCAGGCACTCAGTCTGGGGGGCACGGAACTAAGATTGGCCGAGAGCCCTGGAAGCCTGCACCATGTTTCACCAGACAGGGATAAAAGCATAGGAATCCTTTAGGAATCGGGCCCAGTTTATAAAAACGTGTTTAATTCCCAATAAGGAAATGAGGCAGTAATTAAGGACTCTAATCTCGAGGGGAGGAAAGGTTGCTGGATGGAAGGGGCTGCAGAGAAGGAAGCTGAGTGAGGGGATGACTTCTGTTGTAAACATTTCTCCTGACATGGACAGCCAGAGAAGAACCGTCTGATCCAACCCAGTCTGCACGCAGTACTGATTGCATCTGCCATCTACCAACCACGTGACCAGGTTGCTTTGTCGAGTTGGCCTTGCAGGGTCATGTGGAGTGACCAAAAGACTGTGACGTCTTCTCCAGACAGTGGTGCGAGCACTGGTCCTCCCCTCTCAGATCTGCTTCTGCAGTTGGCAGGCATGAGGACAGAGAGGGAAGCCTGACAACCTGTTAGGCCCCCATGGAGCATGCTTTTGTTTTGGGTTCCCAGAACCTTGGAGGCATTACAGCAGGTTAGGTCAGGGAGCAAAAGCACAAAGTAGTGTGATGCTGAGCTGTCCCGTTCACCTTGTCTGAGGTCGTGGGGAGGGGGCTGCAGCCAACTGTCCTGTGTCACTCATGCTGTCATGAGTGGGGGGCTGGAGAAAAGAGCTATACCGTATGAGAGCCACTTGGAGCACTCGTCAGTGGCACACTGGGAAATGTCAAAGGTGCCCAAGCCTGTAGCCTTGTGCATCTCCATTCCATCATGAGGGAGACAGGGAAAGAGAAAGGCTATGACAGCCATGGGTTCTGAGGAACTTGTTTGGCAGAAAGATCAACATAAATTGATGGGAGGCTATTTGTGGTTTCTGTTTCTCACAGGAGTGTGAATTGTATGTTTAAGTGCTTGAGCACTGTCCCAGATCTCCTGGGGCTGACAGACCCAGTGGGTGGTCATGCACACAGTATTATCACCCCACCCCCACCGGAACATTATCTGCTCCGAAACGCAGAGTCTAGCCGAAGGGCTGTGGTGCCATCCACCTGACCCTGGACTCCCTATGATACTGAGACCTGGAGCTACCTTACTCACCCTACAGGGAGAAAGGTTTGGTAGCTTCATACCAGCCTTGCCCAGACCCTGCACATCAGTTGGTGCAGAAGAGCAGAGGCCCCGGCCTTGTCGTGGCCTGGATGAGAACCAGTTGTCCATGGAGACCTCTTGTGGGGTGAGAGACACTACTCCTTTGAAGCACCCTCTTCCTGGGTTTTTCTGGGGGCGCTTCCCTTATTAATGAGTCACACTCTGGTCCTTCTCTTAGGGCTTGCTCTGGGTGTTTCAGCAGAAAACGTGCTCCTCAGGATCTCCAGCCTGCTTTTGAACACTTGTTCCAGGTTCTCCAGGAATCTCTTCCCAGCCTCTCTAGCTGAGGCCCTGGGGAGGCAGGTGGGAGAGCCGCTGAGTCTCAATAACTAGGTGGTTGGGCTCCTTAGCTTCTGATACCCACCTAGTACTTTACTCTCAAATGTAGGGTTCTGCTAACAGGAGTTTGAACTTGACACACTCGAGCTCCTGTGCGGTGGCTGTGTTCAGTGTGAGCCAGTGGGGTAGGTGGGTCTGTGGTTGGGGCAGGGCAGGGGATTTATAGACAATGGAGACCCGTGGGTGTCGGAGTTCAGAGCCCTGCCCCTGGCCATGGTGTCCTGTTCTTGTCAAATGTCTTCCCCTAGGCTCCGTGCTCATACCAGGCATCCTTGGGCTTGCAGACAACCTCCTCAGTCATCTGACCACCAAGTACATCCCCCTAAGGCCTTGCGTCTTCAAGTGGGTGAACATCACAGCATGAGAGCCACGGGAATCCTCCCCAGCCCTCCTCCTCCTCTGCCCTGCTTTACACTTAATCTGTAAAATCGTTATTTGTGGCAAGCAGGAGCTAGCCGCTCCCAGTGTTGGCTTGATTTCTCTAAGTAAGCATGTCAACCCACCAGCTCAGAGCAAGCTGGCAGCAGGCCACTATTGTCCCGGCCTGCCTGGGGCAGCCTGCCTTTTCTGAGGGTCAGCACAGCCCAGAGGGACATCTGGCTCTGAGTCTTTCTTTCTTCACATGGAGGGAAGCCTCGGGAGACCAGTTTTCCCCAGTGATGGGCAGGTCACTTAGGGACTCACCTCTTTTTCTGAGTCTCTGGCTCTCCTCTGGCCTTTCTTTGGTATAAGGCTATCCGTGGAGGGTTACTTCCTTAGCATCCCCAGGTGAGTGGCTCCCATACTTCCTGGTGCTGCCCGGCCCACCTGGCCCTTTGGTATACTTAAAGGTGGTCTCCCCCATCAGCTCTCAACCTTCCTAATGCTGCGACTCTTTAATACAGTTCCTCATGTTGTGACTCCCCCCCAACCATAAAATTATTTTCATTGCTACTTCACAACTCTAATTTTGCTACTGTTGCAAATCGCAATGTAATATCCAGGATATCTAGTAGGAGACTCCTGTGAAAGGATCATTTGACCCCTAAAGAGATGGTGACCCACAGGTTGAGAAGCCCTGGTCTCCCCCATCCAGGCTCTGATAGCCTCTTCCAGGCAGGGTCAGGTCATTACCTGTCCTAGGGTATGACCCACAGCTGAGTCTGCTGACCCAAAGGGGACCCCCATGGGTGGCCCTCTGCTGAGGCCCTGATGTGTATTGTATTTGCTGAGTTGCCACTGTCCAAAGAATCTGGGGCAGCTCTGCTGTACTCTAGAGGGTCTATCAAAACATTCCTATGCACCTCTGCCCCTCCCCAGTGAATTATTTAAAAGATTTTTTTTTTAAGAATCAAAGCTTAACACAGGCTTTCATCCTCACCCTGTGAAACCAGCCACTGTCTTTCCAACTGTGTGTCCCCCTCACTTCTGTCCCTTGTCCTGGGCCAGTTCACCATCCATCCTTCTGCCATCTTCTCCCAGAGAGCCTCCTCGGTGCTTCAAGCTCTCTAGAATGCTCCCTCCGTGCCAGCCTGGGCTCCTATCATCCTTACAGTCACTGTACTGGTCTACCCCTTCGAGGCCCTCTCCATTGGACTGCTGTTTCTTGCTGTGTTTCTTGCTCACCACCAGGCAGGACCTAAGACTGGGCAAGTGCTATGCAGATCCTCTTTCGGGCCTGGGTGGAGATGACCCTTCTCCTGGGAGTGGGTAACGATAAGGCCTGTCAATACCAAGCAAGTGGTGGAAGTTACTTGGTGCTTGGTTGATGCCAGTTGTTGAAGATGTGACATTTATTGCATTCCTACTGTGTGTGGGGAAACTTTATATCTTATTGTGGTAGATAAATACACACACA